>CABFPE010000042.1:1271241-1306761 GCA_900660155.1 Hofstenia miamia | reverse complement strand
AACTGAGAAAGTATAGGGCAAGGGCAAAGCAGGCAAGAGACAATATGAAGTTTGAGACCCAAGAAGGAAGATTCTACAAGGAACTAGATGCAGGAGAAAAGGCTACAGCTAGAGTAGGTGAGGACGCAGTAAGGTTCTGGGAGAATATATGGGGAAGTATGGGACCAGAGTTAGAGAGTGAGCAGATGCAGAAGGCCTTCAGGCAGGAAGAAGAAGCAATCACAACTGCAAGGCTGAAGGAGGCTCTAAAGAAGATGAAGAACTGGAAGGCGTCAGGGAGAGATGAGGTACATGGGTATTGGCTGAAGAAGTTCACAAGTGTTCATGAGAGACTAGCAGTGGCATTGGAGGAGTGTGTGATGAGTGGTTTGCAGCATGGATGGTAGTGGGAAGGACATTTCTTATACAGAAGGATCCTAAGAAAGGTAGTGAGGCAAGCATCTTCAGGCCAATAACATGTCTGCCAACAACGAGGAAACTGCTGGCATGTTACTTAGAACAGAACAGGTTAAATTTAATCATATTTTACATTTGCTATCTTGCAAAAGAATATTAAATCTAAATATTAAATCTAAATTAAGACGATCATTGAAAGTGAGAATTGGATCAGGATAGGCACACTTAAGAATACGATTTTGGAACTTAATAAGGTCTCTAAAGCAAGCAATGTTTGGAGAAATAATTTGCGAGGTATAAGTTAATATTGAAATGCATAAACTTTTCAATAATAAGATTATAATTCTCAGAACACAAGAAAAGGGAATGATTCTCTTTAACATGAAGACCAAGTATGCTTTTGCTAAATGTGATTTAATATGAACACTCCATGTTAAATCATTAGAAAGGAAAGCCAAATCTCTTACATAACTGGTCAATGGTATTTCTTCCTCATAAAGAGTAAGGTTTACAAGGTCGTTATCAGGAGATGCAGTAATATATATTGCTTTACATTTTGAAAGATTGTATTCCATTAAATTCATAGATACCCAATTTGCAAAATTATCGAGATCTGCTTGAAGTTTGAATGAAACATTAGGTTCAGCATTAAGAAGTTGCAGTCATCAGCAAACAAAAAAGGATTAGATGATGCAGCACAGTCAGGGGGATCATTTATATATATAAGAAAAAAAGAACTGCAAATACTGAACCTTGAGGTTCACTACTGGTGATTGGTAGTAAAGAGGATAAATGTCCATTAAGATTAACCTGCTGTTGTCTATTGTGAAGATAAGACGTAAAAAATTCAATATAATCTTCATCAAAACCAAAATGTTGTAATTTGTAGAGAAGTGAGTGGGAAATTTTGTCAAATGCTTTCTGAAAATCAAGGTAAATACAAATGTATTATTATCAGCAAGGTGATAAAGTGTATTGATATAAATAAGAAGTTGCATTACTGTTGTGTGACGCGGACAAAAACCATATTGGCAATCTCTTAGTTTAGTTTTTACAATTGGAAATATGTTATCAAAAATTATTTTTTCTAAAACAATGGAGATTCTGGGTAGTATTGAAATAGGACGATAACATGTATTGTCATTATAATTATTATTCTTTGGGATTGGAGTCAAGAATGCAGTTTTCCATAAACTAGGATATTTTTTGTTTGATAAAATCCATTCAAAAAGAATCTTTATGTGGGGTGAAAATTCATTTGCAAATGCATGTAATAAAATGGGAGGATGAAATCTGCAGAGAGTGACGTACTTTGCTTACATGACTTAAGAGCTTTATATATTGTATTTATGGAGAAATTTATCAAATTCAGTCTGATATTTTTGTTATTTGTAGGGAGTTCAAAAACAAGACAAAGAGGCTTGCTATATACAGAAGCAAGAAACTGATTGAATATCTCAGATTGACTCAGAAAGCATTTGCAATTGTAGATTTCCAATGCATAGTGTTGGGTAAATCATGAATATTTGAAATCGATTTTAAGAACTTAAAGCCTTCATTTAATATGATTTTAGTTTTTGATAAAGAATTTAATAGTACCTCTTTGTTAAGTTCCACTGAATCATGAAAATTCCAGGAAAGAGTGTTCATCCTTATTTGGTTTTAAGTTGATGGAATATGTTGATATTTCCTTTTTCTTGTACAACATTTATTTATAGCATGAATACTATGAGAAGAATAGTAATAAGGCATTCTGTTTCTTCTTTGATGGCAGCATGGGATAAATTTATAGATATGTGGAACGATTAAATATTACCATTCTTGAACAGCATTAAGTGATAATGTATTTGGCAATAAATTGTAATCAGCTAAGAGAAATCTCAGTGAGGTAAAATGAATTTGATCAGATGAATACATTTTCTTTTGATAAAAAATGAATTGATGAGTGGATCATTTTAATGTTTTCAACTATATCATTGGATAATACAAGATCCAGAATGTTGCCACTTTTATAATTCAAAAATTGATATACTGGCTAAGGGAGTGGGTAATCAATATGTCAATAATTTGATCTTCCTAATTATCATTGGTAGAATATCACTGCCAATCAATTGTAGGGAGATTGATGACACCAACAAGTATAATTTGAGAATGGGCGATAGAGAGCTCTTTCATATTAGAGCTTAATGAGCACAGACACTGATTTAAGTAATTATTTATTTCTGGAACCACCCTGAGGAGAAGACTGCAAATGTAGAAGCCATGATGAAAATTTTGATTCATGAATCAACATTCAAGTGAATTTTCATGTCTATGTCAGAGGAGGAGCACAATACTTTGGTCCAAAGATTGTGTCAAGAAATCAGGAAATGCTTTGTGGTCAGTATTGAATAAGATTTAATATTTTGTAGAGAAACCTTAAGCTGAATTGACTGAATTCAAACAATAATATTCCTGAACCAGGACATTTTGAGCCTTCTTTTTGTGTGAGAAGTCATACAACAGAAGTTGATTGGGTTGTAGTTACTTTTGGGGATAGCAGTATGTAGCTTAGTTTGTGGGACAATCCACTACCAAACTTTCCATTTCATATAAATTCAGGCGCGTACCTAGCAATTTTATTGGGGTCGGATTTTTCTGAAAAGGGCATTTCTATTCTTTTTTTGCAAAAAATGAAGAAGTTATTTTTCCAGTGATGTGTATATTAACAATCATGGTTCAGTAATGTAATAAATATAATATAAAATATGAAAATTTTATAACACCACGCACGTGGAATAACAAATATGGTTTACCAAAAGGGCAGTTCATCTAAAAAGGGGGTCGTTCGCACCCAACAACCCCCCTAGGTACGCGCCTGAAATTGTCTTTTTGAATTTAAAATACTGAAATCAACTGAAATATATATAAATATAATTTGATAAAAAAACAGTTTGCACGTAACAAATAATAATATGGGTGGTTTGGTTAAACAATTTAATATTCAATATTACTCTGGGTGTATATTTTATGCAAGAAGACTAAATGTAGCGCAAAATAACTTATTTGTTAAGTATTAATTCACAAGGTTTTTAATTTTTTTTAGTATTTGGATTAAATTCTGCTAATTGACTTAAGCATGACAAAAGATTTTTCTAAAATTTACCCAAATTTCGAAATTGGAAAAAGTTGACAATAGGGTCTTGCAAGTTGATTATCTTGTCATTGAATCAAGTATGAGTTGCTCTTCAATTCATTATTTGTTTTTCATAAGATGCAGTTATTGTATTTTTCCCAATAAGAATATTGTTAAAAAAATTAAAAAAAAACATATCCGAAATTTTAGTGTTAGCAATAAGTTTATATCATTCTTGTATATCCAATGCAAATATTTTCTTTGGAAATTTGCTGCATTTTGAAATTTTCTACATGTGAAGCATTAGTAAAGGTTATAAATAAATTCAATGTAATTCTCTTTGAAGTAAACAAAGGCACATTTCTTTTATTGAAGTAGAAGTAATTTATTCATTTTTAATATATAATCTGAATGTATTGACCAGTTTAAATTACAAGTAACAATTAATCCCAAATATGTCATGCCATAAGTAAAAGATATGATGAAATCATTTAAAATATAAATATCTAAATTGTGAATTTTTTGATGTTTCCTAAAATTGAGAATTCCTAAGTTTTAATTTAATTTTTTTACCCCAATTGATATTATCTATTTCATCTTAGATATATTGTTGAAAACGAGTTGTATATAACAATTTTGTACCATCTGGAAATAACCAACAATGACTATCTTTTATAAACATTGAGAAGAGCTATGGTCTTAAAATGCTCCCTTGAGGAGCTTCACTAGTAACATTGACTTGATTGTGACAGAGTGCTGTTCACATATACAATTTGTTTTCTTCTGCTCAAATACTATTTCAATAATTTTATTAAATATTCATTATATCTTGGTTGGGATTTGGATTAGGAAAGTGTCCAGAAGTGACAATGACCAGAGGCAAGTGTATAGATGGAGGGACAGAACAGATCATGAGGAAATGAAAACAAGGCTAAGAAATGAATGCAAGAGGAGAGTAAGGAAGGTACTACAGAAGTCAGCATTCAATGGACAGAATAGTATAAAAGCAATTAATACATGACTGTTACCAGTGTGGAGATATTCAGCAGGAATTGTTAGGTGGAACAAGAATGCACTGAGGGAGTTATACAGGGAGACAAGGAAGATTCTAGCCGCAGAGAGAGCATTCAACTTAAATGGAGATGAAGATAGGCTGTACATGGCAAGGTATACAGGAGAGAAAGGACTGCTAAGTGTGGAAGAAACTGTAGAAGCAGATGTAATAGGGTTAAAGGAATATAATTGCCAATGCTTTCTTTGTAAGCAGTCAGTCTATACAAGCGCACTGTGCCCAACATGATCAATTCCGCCACTATCATTGCGTTGCCAAAAGAGGAGCTAAATAAGACAAAATTACACTGTACAACACCAAAAAAAATCATTTTATGGATTAGTTGTTTCTTTCTAATTCACTTATGCTGATTTGAAATCTGAAGTCTGTTTTAGTCCATCACCCTCCATTTTTATGAAAATTTGAATTTTTAAATATTAAAATCAAGTGAAAATCAGCGATTTTGCTGTAAATTTGTGGCTGGTACGTAAGCAATTTGGAATCAAAAGATACGTATGGAAATATTTGTTTCAGTAATTCAACTATGGTCATTTCAAATCTCAAGTCTATTTTTACCTCTCATCGTTCATTTTTTGAAAATTAGACTTTAAATTTTAAAAAAAGCAAAATATAGCCAGTGACATACATTACTTTGTGAATTGAAACATCAGATATGGATACATCATTTGAGCTCCGATTTTGCTGTAAATTTGTGGCTGGTACGTAAGCAATTTGGAATCAAAAGATACGTATGGAAATATTTGTTTCAGTAATTCAACTATGGTCATTTCAAATCTCAAGTCTATGTTTACCTNAAAACATAGCCAGTGACATACATTACTTTGTGAATTGAAACATCAGATATGGATACATCATTTGAGCTCAGTGATTCATCGTCCACACCTCACTTGATTTCAACTGAAGAATTGAATGATCTGGTTCGAGATCAAAATTAACAAAATTAGAAGGCGCATTGCTGGCGTCTCGACTTCAAGGATGGAATTTATTAGATTCTGATGCCAAAGTTACTTCTTTTCGTACGCGAACTGCTGATTTGACAAATATATTTTCTATGAATGGAGACCTGTGTTATTGTAATGACATTTCGGCTTTGGTCGATAAATTTGGCATTGTTTTCTACACCCAAGAATGGCGACTCTTTATTGATGCCTCCAAAAACAGCATTAAAGCTGTTCTTCTTCATAATGGCAATATGCATCCATATGTGCCCGTTGCATACTCTGTCACGATGCGGGAAACTTATCAAAATTTGAAGGAAATACTCCAATGTATCAACTATGAACAATACAAATGGGCTATTTGTGCTTACTTTAAAGTGATTGCCTTGTTGACGGGATTACATAGTGGATAAACAAAGTTCTGTGCTTTCTTTGTTTATGGGATAGTCGAAGTCGTTCTGAGCACTTTACAAGGAAAGACTGCCCATCACGAGTTGTCCATATTTCGGGTACTAACAACATAAGCAATGTTCCTTTGGTTGATAAGCGTCATGTTTTATTGCCTCCCTTGCATATTAAACTGGGGTTTATCAAACAGCTAGTGAAAGCCCTTGATAGAGAAAGTGCCACCTTCACCTGATTCAAAAGTTCCCGAAAATTGAGTGAGCGGAGAACAATGAGGGGATTTTTGTAGGGGCCTAGAAAAGAAGAGTCCTGAAAGACGGCCATTTTTAAGAAGAGATGACTGCTCCCCCATTGGCTGCTTGGCAAGCATTCCGATCAGTTTTTTCTGAATTCCTCCGCAATCATCGATCTTAAAAATACAACGACCACCATCAACGACTTCTCAGATCTTATGAATCTCTGGGATGCAAAACGTCCCTCAAACTTCATTTCCTGAATTCTCACATCGACTATTTTCCAGCAAATCTTGGTAATGTAAGTGATGAGGCAGCAGAAAGATTCCATCAAGACGTCGCTCTCAGAAAGATTCCATCAAGACGTCTGTGTTCATCTAAAATGTTTACAAAGAAAGTGGATATTTTATATACTTGCACACTTTTGTTGTGTTTAAAACGAATGTTTTATGCTAACCATTTACAAACGAAAGTCTTATGCTAAGCATTTATAGTGATTTCTGTGTAAGTAATGTATGTCACTGGCTATGTTTTGTTTTTTTTAGAATTTAAAGTAAATTTTCATAAAACTGGAGGGTGGTGGACTAAAACATATTTCAGATTTGTAATCAGCATAGTAGAGTTGAATTAGTAAGAAACAACTATTCGCTTAAATGAATATTTTACAAAGTTAAAATTTGTTGTACAGTGTTATTAGCCCCTTTTAAGAATATGGGAAAAGTGAGCTAATCATTCAACATAATCTCCTAGCATCCTTGGACGAAACACCTTTAGAAACGCATACCAAAATCACAAGTAGAAAAGGAGGTTAAGAACACTCACTCGCAAACAGAAAAAAATCATGACTTCTGAAGAAGCTGAGAGAAGAAGCCGATGTCCTCATTATTGGTTCCTCAAATTAAATAGGAAACAAATAAAAAATAAAAAATCGAAAAAATACATTATAAAGGAAAGGTATTCACTAACAATAAGGTCATGAGTAACATATTTAATGAAGTATTTTGCAACTTAGGCAATTTTGAATATTCATACCCGGGCGCCACCATTAACGACGTTACATAAGTCTTAAAAGAATACCAACCTTCAGAGCGAATTAAGAAAATATTAGTTATAGTTACAATCAGACAAAATGATATAATGAAACGAGAAAATTACACAGATAAGTACACTAATTTGCTTAATATGATACACGCTAAATTTAGTTTAGCAAGAGTTTTCTTAGGAGAGGTGGCTCCTTTCCCTAACAAAGAGTTCAACAAAAAATCAGCGGAACTAAATTTATTAATTAAACAAAATTCCAAATATTGAATTATTCGGTTTTTGAAAACTTGAAATATTTTTGTTTAGGAACTATTTGAAATCCAAAAATGTTTACAAGCAACGGTATCCATTTTTTCGAGGTTTGGTTACTCAATGCTTGCACGCAGCATCAAAGGAGTCTTTAATTCGCCAACACCTTCAGAAATTACGCACCGTAGTTTACCCACTGTCACGTCAAAATTTCACAAATGCCGCCGCCAAAAGATGCAGATCAATTTGCCACTTACCGGCCAATTGCCACACCTGCGCTTCACCGCCTACATCAAATATATGGTAAAGTTGTTTCTATGCCGCCACCACTATCACCCGCGAAGGTTCAAAGAATTCGCAACTTTTTAAGACTATTTTAATGACGGTAATTTTTCTTATTATTATATTAACCAAGAACAAATAAATATTCAGTTGTCCTTGTATTAACAATTGGGTTGTGGCGAATTTCTCATTTTTTGGCTGTAACCTCTAATATTGTTGGCTGCAAAAAAAATGAGACTAGAAAAAAGGCATATTACTTTTGAACTACTGAACGTAACAACTCAAGAAAGGTAAGATTTTAAAAATACATTAAAGGACTATAAGAAAAAAGCATCAAAGTAATTTGTTTTCCTCCTGTAGAAATAACTTCATTCAAACGAACTGAAACTGATTTCATTAAATTGGACTTCATTTCAGATGTCAAAATGTGTTGACTTTCTTGGATTTTTTCTTTTAAATCGGATATATTTTTGGGATTTTTCTTCTCAACGTCATTTTTCAATATCTGCCACACGTTTTCGATTGGAGAAAGATCAGCAGAACTTGGTGGCCATTGCAAAAACTGGATATTATTTTCAGAAAACAAATTTTTTGTCTTTGCTGACGTGTGCGGGGTTGCTCCGTCCTGTTGGAGTATCCATCCATCATCATATAAAGCATCAGCATAAGGCATAAATTCAGCTATAATTTGGCAATATCTTTGACTGTCGATTGTGGCTTTTCCGTCTAAAATTTTCAAATAAAACCCACGATAGGAAAGTGCTCCCCAAACCATAATTTTTTGGTCGAACTTTGGAACCGCTTTTGTTGGTCTTGGACATTTCTTTGACGACCACACTTGTACTTTGTTTCTGTGTAGTTGAAATACGCACTCATCAGTTATCCAAACATCTTCAAAAGTGTAGTCTTTCCAATCTTTCACGAAATTTAATCTTTTTTTTTGATGTTCTTTTGTAATCAGAAGTCGATTTTTTCTGCCAATTTTTGTAACTCCACTTTTTTTCAGTGTTCTCTGAACTGTGTTTCATGCACAGAGATGTCGGCTTCAGTTTGAAGTCGGTTTGCAATTTTTTCCCCAGAAATATAGGGATTTTTGAGAGCAATTGCGACTGTTTTCTGAATGAATTTTAAAATAATTTTTCGAGGGCGTCCACTTCCTTTTCTTCTTTTGAGAGATTCTCCTTGTCGAATTTTTTTCAGCTTTCGAAAATAAGTTGATCGAGAAATTTGCGATGTCGCAAAGACGTTTTCAAGCTGTTCTAACGTTTCCATTCCGAAGAAATAAAGTAGAAACTTTGCAAAGCAAAAAAATTTGTTTGGTAAGTGTTTTCAAATAATTACGAAGTACCAGTTTATTTAATTAACTTTTTTGTTTGACCATTTTAAAGTTCACAAAATTCTCGTTGTCTTTTATTTTTATAGTTTTCCTCTAAAACGTCTCAATACGTTTCCACAAAGCGTGAAAAAATAGGTGTTCATGTCATTTTTTTGCAGCCAACTATAGTTCCCCCTAGCCATTTTTCTTAATTATTCTTATTTCCCTTAATTTTAAAAATAATATTGAATAAAAAGCTCAAAATTAATGGCAGGCGTAGCATTTATCACCAGTTTAAACTATTTCGTATAATAAATAAGAAATTGACAAAACAATATTTCCTCTTTTTAAATAAGTTATTAATAATGGCCGGAATTGACCCTAATCCTGGTCCTTTCAGACCAATCAAGGTAGGCAAGTACACACAAAGCATTAATATAGTACAATCAATAAATTCGACTAAATATATTGATATTAACTAACAAAACCTTTCTTTAAAAATAATGAATCCAAACAATTCGTACAAGAACTTGGCTTAAATTTTGTCCTTGGAGTATCTGAAACATGGTTTACAAATAATCATGAAAATTCTTCTTGGTCAATTAATAATCATAAATTTAAACTATTCAGAACAGATAGAAATCAAACTTTACATTACAATAAAACAAAAGGAGGAGGTGTAATGTTCCTAATTGATAAGAAGTTAAAACCTAAAATTCAGAAAAACATTTCAACCAATAACACATATGAAAGTCCTAGCGTTGACATCCAAGACCCGCTTAATTATATTAGCAGACAGCTTATGAATATATCATATTGTCCAACAAATCTCATCCGAGAAAATTCTTTGCACAAATCGAAAATGAAATCATTACACCATTAAGTCATAACACAAATATAATGTTAATGAATGACTGGAATTTGAACTTTTTAAATATAACTGAAAAATCTAAGCTACAAAATTTCCTTTCAACATTCAACATCTCACTAATAAATCAATGCATTCCATCCAGAATTTCTGCAAATAGCCAAACCTTGATTGATTAATTATGGTTTCAGAAAATGAATCTTTATATAAATGCATTTGCTCTGAATTTCCCTCCTCTGATCATTGCCTTATAATAACTTATTCTAATAAGCAAAAAATTAAAAACCCAACTAAATCTTGGATAAAAATAAGGGAAAAATCAGAAGAAAATGTCTTAAAACTTATAAATAATTTAAAAACCGAACATTGGAGTAGAGTTTACTCTTCACAAACACCCAATGAAATAATTAGTAACTTTAATAAAATTCTTTTATTCTATTTAGATATTTGTTGCCCTGAAAAGAACATTTTTACTCTGAAAAAATTTAATAATGTATCTAAAAAAGTTTCTAAGCCATGAATTGATACAAAATGCTTAGAGTTCATTTAACAAAAGAAATTTAAATGAAAGGAATACAAAAAATTCTGAAACTGCAAACAAATATAATGCCGTTCTGAATATCAAAACATCTCTTCCCAAAAAGGTAGGTGGGACTTTATAAATAGTTTATTAAATAGGAAACAAATAAAAAATAAAAAATCGAAAAAATACATTATAAAGGAAAGGTATTCACTAACAATAAGGTCATGAGTAACATATTTAATGAAGTATTTTGCAACTTAGGCAATTTTGATGGAGTAAATACTCCCTTTAAGATCAATCAAGTTCAACCTATAGCCCCACCCTTCTCTTTCAGATTCGTGACTAAGTTTGAAATTATCAAATCTATTCAATTTTTAAAATACAAATCTAGTGGTCCCTCGATTATCCTAACTTGGTCTCTAAAAATTGCTCCAGATATAATAGCTGAGCAACTTTCATACATCATAAACGCGTGCATTAAATATTCGACTTCTCCTGACCAATTAAAATTGGCAAATATTACTCCATTATTTAACAAAGATGACCCAAATGATTGTTTGAACTATAGACCGATTTCTGTTACATCACCAATAAGTAAGATTTTTGAAAGACTTTTTTCAATCAAATTAACGAAGATTTATGTAAACATAATCTGTACTCGCAAAATCAATATGATTTTCGTAAATATATTTCTACAAATGATGCCTTGTTAACAGCTACCGAAAATTGGAGAAATAGCATGCTTAGATTTATCAAAACCATTTGACTCTATCGACCACCACATATTAATAAAAAAATACAAATTCCGGGCTTCTCAGACAAAAGTGCAGACCTAATAGGCAGTTATCTCCATAATCGCAAACAAAGAGTTAAACTAAATGGAATTCTCTCTGACTGGATTTTTATTAAAAATGGTGTTCCACAAGGAACAATTTTGGGATCGTTACTGTTCAATATGTATGTAAATGATTTGAGCAATCATGCCACATGTAATGTTATACAATATGCTGATGATACTATGCTATTTAGTTCACATAAGTCTTCTGAAATTGCTATAAAAGTTCTCGAAGAAAATTTCACTCTTCTTGCACAACATTTTGCTTCACTAAAACTAAGAATAAATCCATCTAAAACTCAATTTTGCTTAATTAGACCTAAATCTAGCAATAATTCAACAAATAGTTCACACTTTAAATTGAAATTCAATGACACATACATAGAACAAATTAATTCTTTTAAATATTTGGGTATCATTTTTTATTCTCAATTTAATTTTACTAAACAAATATCTAGTGTTCTTAAGGAAATTGCCACTTCAATTAAGGCTCTTAGCAATGTCTCACAACAGCTTCCAACCACAGCAAAAATTCAATTAATTCACACATTAATACTAAGCCACTTTAATTATGGAAACATACTGTATACCGTCATAAATCAACAACTTTTGAATAAATTCAATGTGCAAATAAAAAGGGCTATAAAAATAGCAGTTAATCATATTTATAACAGAAATCAAGAAATTAACAAAAACTTTTCTAAATCCACAATGCATTATTTATAAAAATATAATAACTACTTTTTTTAAAATATTTAATAATATTGTTCTATACCACAAATCCAACTTTCTATTCTCTAAAATATTGCTTAGACATAATCATAGAACCCTAAAAAATATTCCTCTTCCATATAAAAAGAAAATAATGAAAAATTCATTTCTAAACACATCAATAAATATATGGAATAATTTACTTAAATCTATAAAACAAATAAATAAATTAAGAGTATTCAAAAACGAAATTAAAAAATACTTCTGTGGTTATACAAAGGAAGGGCTTGAATACAAATGGCGAGGTTTTAAATTTTATAATAGTGGTTATTCAATAAACCGCATCTAACCTAAATTTGTCATAGCCCAAGCTAGTAATTGTAAATATTTTTGTAAATATTATCTTTGTATGTGTTTTGTTCCTTTATTTCTATTGTTTGACGCTATTTAGAGTTGTAACAGTATTATATATTGTACAAAGCAACTCTAAATATAGATATTTCATTTCATTTCAGAGCAACTTAGAGGGTGATATAAGCATGGAGGCCAGACATTAGTGGTGGACAAAGAGAAAAAATTGGGAACAGTGATAGACAACAGTAACAAAGGACAAGAATGTAGAAAGCAAGGAAAAAGAGAAGATAGACAATTACAGGGAGTTGGCAGAGGAAATAGAAAGGCTGTGGAAGTTAAAAAAGGTTGAAGTAGTCCTGTTAGTAGTAGGAGCAGTGAGTAAAAAGCATAAGAGATACTGGGAGAAGTTGAGAGTAACAACGTGGGGAGGAGCAGTAGCACAGAAGGCAGCATTGTGAGGAACAACTAGAGTCCTGAGGAAATCTGGGAAATGGTGGAAGGATTATATAGATTAATTTTTATGTGAAGATGAATGAAATTGGCTAAGGGAATTGTTTTGAAGAAAAATTGCAGCATTTTGTCTTTGTGGAATCGGTGCGCCTTGAAAAGCTGTGCCATGCTAGATCTAAGATAGATTTGATTTTCTTGGTATGTAGAAAGTAATATACAGCTGCAAGATTCGGGTATAAGAACCATTAAACAATTTGTTGAAAAACAGATGATCCAGTAACTACAGTTGCGTAAATATGGAGCAATGTCTACTGACATTTCCTTAAAAAAATTGGAAGGTAAATTGCCAAATGTAAGATAGAAGAAAAGTTATTATCATAAATTAACCTCAAAATAACATAATTAGTCATGCAGAGATGGTAGTTAAAATATTTGAATTTTTTGAAATCAAATTCATCATTACAGGAAGTAAAAACCAAAGAAAAATACAAGTTGAAAATATTTACAATACATATATTATCTTTCATGATTTCAAGGCGGGCAGCACAGGATTTTCTGACGAAGCGGCATCTCAGTCATTATCAAGTGAGACTCAAAAGCGAATTTTAAAAATAATGAAAAGACTGACCCAAAAATGCAATTCAGGACCTTCTTTTTTAAATTTCTTTCATATTTTGCAGAATATTTAATCAATCAAACCTGACGGGTTGATTCCACCATGGCCCCCTATGCGTGGGCCACGGATCAATTTCATTAGGCCCTATTTCCTTCTACAGACATTGGAAATAATTGTATATTTTTTAATACATCATTCAGTACTTGTGAATTGAACAAATCATGATGCAGAATTTTATCCAATTCTAAGAGTTCAAGAAAGTTTTGATATTGTACACCTATATTGTTATCAATATATCAAACATTCTTAAGTTTTCCCGTTTGGTAGTTTCCAGCATGTTTAAAAGATATACAGATTGTGAGGGATAGAAAGCAGGAAGTCCACATCCTCTTTGTCTTTTTAAAGGGATGTAAGTACTAATGATATTATTCAAATTACTGTTGTGCTATTTCCTTATGCATTCATTAATATTGTTTCTACAAGTGTATGTTAGATTTTCGAAAAGAGTCTTAATTATGGAGTAATTAGCATTAAAAAATGAATACTGAACATTTTTATTGAGTCATCGATTTCAAAATTGAAAATATAAAAGCACTGTGACTTGAAAAATATAGCGATTTAACATCAATAGTTTCAGTAATATACCCAGAACATAAATCTGTTGCAAATATCAAGTCTCGTGTGATGCCGGAGGGGACTGTTGGTACTGTAAATTAACTTATGATAGCAGACATAAACTGCAATGTACCCGATTACTTTTTAAATCTGAAATTTAATAAACTATTCTCTTTTATCAGAATATTGCTTTAGATGGCAATTAAACATTGAAATATACATTTTAGTTGACCATCGTTTGATTGGGACATGTTTAGTTCTAATTGTTAATATTTACGTAATTATATTGAGAATAGATTTAAGGAAATCAAGCATTTGAATCTTTGAAACTCCTAAAGATTTGTTTTTGTGTTTTTTAATGATGTCGTGTTGTTTTTGGTGATGCTTTTCTTTTAAAATGCTGTGTGTTGTGTTGATTATCATTCTTTGATCGTGTCGAGTTGCGTGTCAATATTTGGCGCGTAAAAATGACCCGTTTTCGACCCACCCTGAGTAGGACAAATGATACATTTCCTACAACAAACCTTAAGCAACTAACCACTAAAATGGCACAGATTGATGTTAATTGCCTCACCCACAATGCAAAATGGGTTAGCTCAGATTCCTACACTGAATAATGTGCCTTAAGTTGAGTAACATCTCTCGGTAAAAGTATTACTCTTATGTAAAAATATTATATGAAATTTGACTTCATTGTAATTTGAAGAAAAACCGGTTAACAGACTGGTTCTCCAAATCATTAGTTTTACCATTTTTGGATTCATGCAGCTTATGAAATTTTGAAATGTCGCTTTTCAACACATTCGGTTTATTAACTTCTCATCAAAAGTTGTTGAGTAAATACATACTTACATTGAAACTGTTTTATCTAACTGAAAAGAACAGCCCTATTTAGGTGAAACAATAATTCTAACTATTTTCTTGTTAAAATTTAATAGTTTAAAATTTGTGTAGACATCTACTAATAATTATTTGTACACTGTGTGTACTGGGAATTCCAAAATGGTTGCAGATTTACGTTTTTATGAGGCGGACATGAGTTGGGTTGTGTGCGAAAATCTGTTTATAAGTCTGTATTCAGTTGTTCACATGCAAAATAATATGCAGAACTCTTGAAGGGCAAGAGGGATGAATCAGGACTGTAAATGGGTCAATATTTTTTGACCAATTCAACCAAAAATTCTATAAAAAAATTTTGACCCAAACTTTTGAGCTTTAATGTGTATTTGCTATAACAAACGTGTGCCAAGTTGTGACCTCAGTGTGACCCAACTATAATTTCAATAATTCTACAAGCCTTTGCTTCATAGCCAATATACATAAACAAGCTTGAAAAGAATCACATATAAAATGTATAACGATTAAAATGCATGTAAACAAATAGTACTAAATTTTCATGTTATTATACTGACATCATAAAATTAACAAACAATATATTAGTTCTCTTGCAAAAGGCATGCATAAAGTCTTTCAATCACCCAATCATGACCAATATTGCCATGAACCTTTCGCCAAGCCCATTTATATATGCTTGTATATCTATTCATTGCTTTGTCCAACCCAAAAAAACTAGCAAGAAATGTGACTCTGAGAATAAATATGAGGTTTTTCATAAATTGATAAAACTCACCTAACTGCCATATCCATTGGAAGTCTTCGTCCTGTAGCGGTTTTCTTACGAATTGAACTACGTTTTGGACTTTCACGGCGGCTCCTAATAAAACAGGAATAAAGCTTACTTGATATTTACATTAAAAGTTATGTGGAATGTTTCACAGCTTGACAAAATCCATAAGATATTAAAAAATAAATAAAAGAATGTTTATATTTTTACAAGCATTCTTATAAAGTAGAGATGGAAAAAGGAAAGATTTTTTGAAAACTGCCCCCTCCATATAGTATCTGTGCCTCGTCCCAAAATTGTCCCAAGTCTGTTATTTTACAGCTCAATATTTCCGCATCCAATGAATTCTACTCAAAATAATCTTTGTATTATTCTATTTCATGTGTTGTTTTGTAACGATTTTCATAATACTACATCAAAGTTCAAAATACTTTGAGTCCCTAACATATTGGAAGATGCAGAATCTATTTCAAAATGTCATCTAGTAGTACTAGCACTAAAAAGGCAATAGCAGTAAATATACATATTCAAATTCTGATTATAAATGAAATTTTATGTTTGTTTTAAAGGTTTTATGTTTGTCATTTATTTTAGTAAATCATCAATTATTGTTTTTCACAAAACTACAAGGTGACAAAAGTAAGATACGAATTCTTGCATCTAAAGATTCTAGTTCATATCAAAAACAGTATATTGTTACTAATCAAATAGAAAATGCAATTAAAAAAGTTTATGACGATTAATTTTGCAAAGCACAAAAATCAATATCGAAGTATATTCAAATGTTATTTAAAGAGAGTCTCTACAAACTCTAAGATTACCAATCTCTTGGTTCAGCGTTTCCCAAATCAGGAATGCTTTTAAAAAAGTTTACTCTATGTCCCACCCATCTCAATCTATGTATCAATTTGGCCTACCTTCTATCGCTGCAATATTGTTATATTATACCATGAAGAAACGGTTAGTATAATACACATAATATTAATTAAAATTAAAGGATTAGTGGAGTCTAATATAAAGGTTTTGCTAAATGGCAGAATATTATGAGATTTTCTGCAAACAAATTTTTTATTGTGCTATCGTACCATCCCATAAATTTAAATTATTTGAAAAATTCAATGTATTACTCATATAGTTGTAAGTTTTAATTAAAATCCATTGTACTAATGGCAGAAGATATTGCTAACAATTATTTAATTTTCAATTAAATTTAGGATTCTTGATTTTGCAGAGCACTAGAGATATGGAGTTAGTAATGCTACATTTACGTACCTTTGATGGTCAGCCCTAAACTCACCACACTTGAGAATATACTTGTAAGCGAACAATTATTTTCTATAATATAGTTGAATCCTAAATAGTACTGAAATGGTAACATGGACAATTCTTTTGAAATCAAATCTAATATTTGATTGGAACGCTGAAATAATGAAAGCATGACCAACCACTTTATATTGTGAGTACACGTAAACCAACACACTACGCTGATATAATGAAAAGAATTTTAACTCGGACCAAATTTTTTATTTGACTGCATAATCTCTGCATCTTATTAATATTTTTTGATGTAGTGAGAAAATATAAATTTAAAGAGCTTCAGTGTTCATGTGGCAGAAGATTATTAAGAAAAACTTATTAAAAAATTTTGTGATAATTTCACTTAAGGCGTTGCACAATTCAATCGTATTAGCAGTGATTTCATAAGTTCTGATGCCTTATGGATTTCTACAAGATTTGTATAATCAATACATTTATCGTTTTCTGTCGACATGTTGGTGCAATAAAAATAGAAAAAAGTTCCATTTAAGAAGATTGTAAGGTTGCAAATACCTTTCTAAGCTATTCTAAATTCCAATGACTGTCTCATTTAATTTTTCATTTGTGGAAAACGATATACATATGTAAATACATATATTAGTGTTTTTTAAGTAGAAAATATTCGTATTTGAATGTAATTACCTCCACGGGACCAATATTTACGTCTTGAATGCTCAGCATAATAACAAAGTGAACCAACTAAAGGTAATTGATCCAATTGAAAATGCTTTTAAATTTTTACCCAAAATAATAGTATAAATAAATTTGAACACAGCTATATAGTATATTTATGTATTTAATTATTATATTATATAAAATGTATATATATATATATATATATATATATATATATATATATATATTGTAATAATTATGTAGATATTGCAATAATTATATACATTTAGTAAAATATTAATAGTTGTCCTTTTCTGAGAAAATAGAAACAATGTAATTTAAAAGGTTCAATTTTTCAATGCATTATTACTTCGTTCTGTTTTGAAAAAATATCCGAGAGATTGAAAATGAAGAGAACTGATAAATTCCGAAAAGAGGTAGCTTCAGATACCAGCGTGAGCACTCGGAACAAACAGACAATTAGATTAAATAGCGTCAAAGAGTTGTACAATAAAGATGAATGTAGGGGAAAACTGTCTTTAATAAAGTATATCAATAAAAAAGAAACCAACATAATTTAAAAATAGTAGTCAGAAGATTAATTAAAAGGAAAAGGTATTGATGAAAGAAGACGATTTTTCCAATGAAATTGATAAGTTCTGATTGTCAAATAGAAACACACACAACAAATAATGTATGGAATTAAGATGCACCGGCAAAACACAATTTGGAGACACAAACATGCTAAACATATTTACTGATTTTTTACACTGAGCTCAGCAAATATAGCTCAAGTAAAAAAAAGTGGCCACTTTTCACAATTTTGCCGCTAATTGGAAAGCTTATTCGTGTGAAAATGCTTTGCTAACAGACAAATCTATATTTCAAGTTCACCGCAATAAAATTTTGCTTTGGTCCTCAAAGAAAGGAAAAATTCCTGTTAAAAAGCGACCAAAATTTTCCCCAAAAATTATGGTTTGGGGTGCGTTATCGTACAAAGGATTTTATCTAAAGTTACTTGATGGCACTGGTACAATTAATAGTTCAAAATATTGTCAATTACTCGAGGAATTTGTACCATACGCAACCTGCTTAAATCCTGATTCATGGATCTTAGAACGAGATGGAGCAACCCCTCATACCTCAAAATTTCGCTTAATGGATTCAGATTCAAGACGTTTATCTGCGTTTCACGCTTTTCATGGCAAACTTGTCAAATAACTTTGCCACCAGGTTACAAGCTGAAAACATTATATTTTCAAATAGATTTTATAAGCCTCTATTTGTCTTTCATTTGTTATAAAAATGTGTTTATAATGTGGCCACTTTTTCAACTTGAGTCATACATAGGCACACACAAATTTATTAAAATTAAACATTATATATTTAGTTTGTAGCTTAATTGTATATTTTTTGCAAATATATTGCTTTGAAAATTAATTAAAACAATTCAAAGTAAACTGCTAAATTACATTGTGGTAAGCATTTGTTGTGCATGCAATTCTGAAGGCTTAGTTTATCTTAAACATATTTTCCAGGACAGATCTTAGCCGGTTCTAATACTTAATTAAATGGGGAAACAAATAAAATTTCTTTTTGATTTTTAAGTATGCAACGATATACATTAAAAATTTCAATTATATAGTCAATTTGAAAAATTATGAATGAACTGAAATAAATTCATTCCGGATTTTAAGATTTTCAGGAAAGCCTTACCACATAGGAGAATGAATTTGAATAGGATCATCCAGTTCTTCTAATAAATTAGGTATTGCCAGTGAATCTCCATTGAATTCGCTTTTATTCAAATGCTAAATATATGTATTAATGTCTTTTTTTGAATATATATTTTCAAGAAGATAAAATATTTTTCATACAATACTGACCAAAAGCAATTCTTCAAATTTCATTTAATTGCTAATTGCAAACAAATTGAAACTAAGAATCAAACTCATGAACTGCAATTGTGTGATATAACCAGTTAATTTCATTTCTAGTACATTGCAGATAATGCACACTGTCAATCGTTCGATTATTCTTTTATCCTTCTCATTAGAATCCAATTTTACGAAATTAACACTCTTATGTATAATAGTGTTTTTTACGATAAATTCATATAATTTGAAAGAATTTGGATAAATTGTGGTATCTTATTCCTGATATTTCACATAAGAATTTAGTTGCGTTTTGCGAGTACATACATGCGTAAAATTGGGTTTAGTCTTTATAAATTTAGACACAAATAATGTATAGCTATAAATTGGCTACACAGGCACATTTAATAATAAATTCCAATAAATTGCAGATGCGGACCGTTTTTTATGCCATGATAATTCCTTATATATAAAGAACATCTTACTTTGTCAGAAAAGTTAAATATATTTTATACTAATTTTAATCTACCATGAAAATAAAAGGAATTCACTTTTGAGGAAATGCTTTAAATTATTGAGTTTCATTCATAGTAATGTGCAAGACGATATATATTATTTTCATATAATTTTCCAATCCCAATCTTTAGCATTACGATTTAAATGCAATAAATAGACATATTGCGGGAATAATTATGAGTAGATTTTTTATAATTTTTCTGCTGACTACGTTAATAATCTCCGCAGTTATTAATGGAAAAAAAGGTGTATATAAATCAAAAAGGACAGATTTTGAAGCTACATTGAATTATGTGTTGGCAGGTGTGGATGGCGTCATTGAGGATTTCGAAAAGCATATTAAAACTATAGAGAAAGAAGCTAAGACATTAAAGCAAGAAAAGAGACGAAATCTAAAGCTATTTAAGAAAAAGTACGTCGAGTAGAATATAATAAATAATCTGTTAATGTAATTGAATACAGATTTCTATGTATATTTGCATGAATAATGAAATTATAATTATTGAAAAGTACTTCAACAAAGACACGTGAAAAAATCAACAAAATAAGAACATCAAAATTTGAATTCTCCAATTCTGAGAAATCTTTCAAAAATAATTCCTCGCTGACTCTTAACATACATTTGAAAAACAATTGCTAAATCAAATTACATGCATTTTCAATTAAATTTCGAGATGGATTGCAATAGTCTAAAAAATAAGGCATACTAAATTGACTTTTTTTATAAATTTCTTGTACCTAATACCAAAATACAAAATACAAAAATTACAAGCATCTAATTGCGCTGTTTTAAAAATAATACTTAAAATTGTAATTAAATGAAAGTCACAAATACTAATTTAAAAAATATAATGGGAAAATTTTATGTTATCTGTTAATTGATGGTCAGAGATAATACTTCTTATAATATATTCATCATTAAGGGAAAATTTTCAATACTATCATAATTTATTGGTAATAGAAATTTAGAAACTAGATATTGCATTTGCATAAAATTCTATAAAAATTCATAAAGCAAATAATTGAAAGTAAGTTCTTTTTGTTAAGTTTCGCTATAGTTACGCGATAAATTGTAAAAGCAAATACAGAGAAAACTTTCTATGAATGTTAAACAGTCAATAAATATCAGGCTCTTAGCAAACATTTGTACAATAAGTGTTGGATAATAGGGCCCTGCGGTAAAAATTTTGGGAGTCGGTTCAGTTCGGTTCGGCGCGGTATCACACAAAATACCGCGGTATCGCTTCTGTATCGGTATGACTATGAAAAATCAATAGTATATTTGGCATTTATATATATATTGGTAAAAATAATTTAATGAAATAAAAACTGTATAAAAATTTTATTTTAGTAAATAACTTCTTATAATTTTGTGTGTGGAGGCATCACATCATCTTGATTTGACACCACTCCTAATACCATAACTGTTGCTGGAAATTTTCTCGGCATTACGATTGGAACTTCAGTTGGATCTGAACAAAGCCAATGATTGTTTTGTTTGTTGATTTTCTGATCTTGTGCAAAATTGTTTTCGTCGAAGAAGAAAATGAGCTGTCTGTTGACTTTGGATACTTTAATCGATTTAATAACAGTTTAGCCTTGAATAATCTTCGGTTTTTGGTCTGGATTGAGATGAATTTACCTTTCTGATATGTGTAGGACTTGTACCTCAACTCTGAATGCACAATCCTATGTATGGTAGTTTGTGACACATTCTGTTCCCTGGCAATAAATCGCATGGACTTCCTCGGATAATCATCGATGATTTTTTTTTACTTTATCAACAAAATCTTGACTCATCCGATCACTTCCGCTCGCATGACGCTTACGGGAAGAACAAACCTCTTCTGGAGCAGCATCATAACGTGCCTTTGTGTTCTACACTGTTCTTAATGGGATAGAATTGAGCTCTGCAATTTGTCTAACTGTTCTAGCGGCGGCGCAGTCCAGCAATGATGATGGCTCAGATGTCTTGTTCTCAACTCATTTTTGAAGATTATGATTTACAATTTTACACAAACGTAAAATATATCTATATTTATTTTATTACCAAATTTTAATTTAATTAGTTGAATAAATATTACATAATTGGATGATAGCATCATTGCTAATTTATCTGTTACACCATGAATATATATATATATATATATATATATATATATTNAAGTAATATGGGCATCATGGAAAGAAATTGATGAGTCATATATCAAGAAGCTTTATGAACATGGCGAAAATATTACAACAGTGCATCGACAACAAAGGTCTGTGGGCAAGCTATTAAGTTAAGGTTGAATGTGTTTTACATCATCTTTTTATGCAAATATAAATTATTTAGTTCAATGTTCAAAAATATTTGGCCACTGAAAATTTGCAAACTTTTTTTAACCTAAATACAACTTAGCACAGTATAATTTCCTAATTTATAATTACAAGACAATTCAATGCATGCAGTATAATGCTTACTTTTAGTATTATTACCAAATACTCAATGTACTGTGATGTAGTAATTATATATGTAATATAAACAAAGTTGTTCAAATACTTTTGGCCATGTCTGTATATATATATATATATATATTTAAATATATATATATATATATATACAGTCATGGCCAAAAGTATTTGAACAACTTTGTTTATATTACATATATAATTACTACATCACAGTACATTGAGTATTTGGTAATAATACTAAAAGTAAGCATTATACTGCATGCATTGAATTGTCTTGTAATTATAAATTAGGAAATTATACTGTGCTAAGTTGTATTTAGGTTAAAAAAAGTTTGCAAATTTTCAGTGGCCAAATATTTTTGAACATTGAACTAAATAATTTATATTTGCATAAAAAGATGATGTAAAACACATTCAACCTTAACTTAATAGCTTGCCCACAGACCTTTGTTGTCGATGCACTGTTGTAATATTTTCGCCATGTTCATAAAGCTTCTTGATATATGACTCATCAATTTCTTTCCATGATGCCCATATTACTTGGATTAAAATATTTTTGTTCTTTGCCTGCTTTTCATTTAATTTAAATATCGACCAAAAATTTTCTATTATATTTAAGTCTGAAGACTGAGATGGCCAATTCTCCATAAAATTTATGTTGTTATTGGACTTCATCCAGTTTTTTAAAAGGCCAAATCGATGGCATGGTGCATTGTCATTTTGAAATTTATAGGGAATTAGTTTAAAATTTTCTATGGAAGCAAGCATATATATACGTATATACATATATGTATATGTATATATATATGTATATATATCAAAACTACAAAGTTGTAATATGTCATTGCTATATCAATTAAATGACATCTTCGGAGAACATTAGTTTCTGACAAAAATGGATTTTAAGCCGTCCATTGAACAATGTATATGAAAACTTTTAAATATATAAATAGCATATCCAATGGACCTTTCTACCTGGAGCATAAATTTAAAGTATTTAAAATTCATAATTTATACGATTTTGAGTTGCAAAGAAATAAATGCACCTTAATCCGAATAGACACATTTTGTAAATTTGATTTTTTAAGAAAAAAATCTGCAAATAGCTCGTTTTGTGCACTAATCAGCCATATATCTGTAACTGCATTTTTTATAGAACTTTCTTCTTAAGAAATTTTGGAAATTTTCCAAATTGCTATATCTTAAGCCTCCAACAAAAATGTTTCAAGTTTTCATATAGCAAACATTGCCCCGCGGGCTTGCACACAATACACATAGCCTACTCTTAAATAAAATGCCGATCAATGATTTAGGCAAGATACCGCGGTATCGGTATATTTGGTATTGTCAAAATAAAGCGATATCGGTATAACGCCGTGCCCTATTGAATAATAGTTAAAACTGTTAGCAGATGGGAAAAATAGGTTTGACTAATTGTTACTATACTAACAAAAGCAACTTATTATTATTATTATTGCTATGAACACTAAGGGCTTATCAAAAGAAATTGCGTTGACGTTATCTACAAATGAGATAAAATCAAATGCAGGACTAACATATTCATGGACAACTCTAGGAAAGCTTTGGAAGATCTTCAGATGAAGCAGCCTTCGCCAACTGTTTGCAATTTAAAATATTTCAAACAATGAAAAATGTGGATTATCATCTTTAATAGTATAATTTGATAATTTTGTTTCTACGCTAAAACAACATGGACTGGCATTCAGTGACATTCTACTGCCATCTAAATTGACATTAAAATCTACTGGTTTAGCATAATCATAATTAATCGTATACAAAGTATTGGAAACAGAGATGAAAATGGGCTGAGTACATTAAAAAAGTTCTCAGGCCTATCAATTGGTTTTAGCAAATTAGAACACTTTAAAAGTTTTGTGTGATGTATTTAAAAACTATGTAATTATAATTGCTGAGTAAATTATAATGAGCAACTAGAATTTGAGTTCGTGACAAGTTACTAGAAAATAGAGCGGAAACACACATATCCTATTTCAATGGAGGCAAATTATGATAATATACTGAATTATGTACTTCCAATCGACAGTAATTGTTAAAACAGACTGCCAAGGCAATTTTAAAATTTCAGTGATGGCTATCATTGGGAATCTATGTAACCTTTGAATTTCCATAGAATTCGTATTAATCTTAAAAAGAAATACACAAGATTTTTGGGTAGAAGGAAACTTCCATTCGGGAATTATTCCAAACGTTTGAAGACCCAGACAACCTATTTCACTGATTGCGAGACATTTTTAAAACAGGAACTTTAATCCGAATACAGGAAACAAAAAATGGTTGTTAGAATTATTTGTTTAAATTTGTATATGGCTTTTATTACATTATCAGTAGTAGTAGAGCTGAACATAAATATTTTCTTAAAATTATTAAAGTTTTCCATTTTAGGTTAGGAAGACAAGAACCAAGCTTGACCCTCACTCCTTTTTCATTGCAACTGCTTAACTGATTTAGGACTTCATTTTATCAATAACGCAATTGTATCTTTTATCTTCTGTGATATTCGTTTAAACCAGACGTTTTTTAACATGTTTTGCATTGAAAACATAGGTAGAATTTTGAAGTCGAAACATGGTTTCTGAAAAGCAAGCCTACCTTTGGTAGGCAAAACAGCGTATATCGAGATACATTGTAAACTCGTAAAAGAGATCTGACTACGATAAAAATGATTTGATCAAGGTATCTCGAATTTTTTCTTCTAAATTTCTGGTAAAGCAACGATGTATCTCGAAAAAACGTTGCTCTGGTTGCCGATTAGTTGAACACAGATGCATAGACTTTTGATAGTTTGATTCACTTAGACTTTTATTATCGTTGATTTATCAAATGACATGGCGTTTTTCTTATCAAAAGTTTGCAATTTATTTATCATTTTTGTACCGATAGCCAGTTTCAAATAAATGGAACCAAGGTGCATGTCATCTATGATTTATATTTGGAAAAGTGTGAATTTTGTTTCCATCAGTCCTTGTTGATGATATAAACAGCAGCATATGATACTAAAACACGTTGTTTTAGTTTTTAATAGATGTAATAAAATTGATATAAGACTGTTGTTATAGCGTGTTTTAAATAGTCTGAGTTGTAAGAACATACGTGATGAATAACGGTTAAAAATAATTTACTTCTGATTAGCAGAGAAAGAGGAGGTAAACGATACACAAATCTTATAAAAAATCATAAATTCTTATATTCTGTCGAGTAATAATATCTAGAAAGTAAAATATTCATTCACCTTAGGAAACATGAGATACTGGTTTTTAATTCGATTATTGAGAATTTTAATGCAAAACAATGCATTCATCCAAGAATATTATGTATTAGGCCTACATGTATAACAGTATATACTATTATGATCATTAGGGCAAAAATGACCTCAGATTTATGTTCAACACAGTATCATACTGATTAGTAAAGATGATTGTTAGTGACGACACCATATTGATATTGATTTGTAAGCACATTTAACAGAATGGAGAAAAAATCTTTGACAAAATTCCCTGCTTCCCCTTCATACTACTTCAATGACAAACACACCATAAATAGTCAATCAAACAATGTTTTTTAAAATATCAAAATACAATGATTCATATAAACTAAAGATTATGGAAATCGGTGCGGTTGTTATAAGTTATTAAGAACTTATGTTTCAAAACTTTAAAGTCGTTTTTCTCAAAACTTTACGAGATATGTTATTTTAGCTGCCGAGGGTAGCAATGTACACTTCATATCATTTTGTCATTCTGAATGTATACTCATTCAGCCACAACTTTTCACATCTTGCTATTAGATGATCCACTGTCTTCAGCTCTTTCCTACATAGTTTGCATTTGTCACTTACCCCAGTTCTTCTGTCAATGTGCTGTTTCACCCAGTTGGCCTTATTGCTTCCTCTTGTGCTGCCATTATTAGAGATACTGTTTTTTCTTTAGTACTGCCTTCCTTAGTCACTTCTTGCTCTCTTTTCTGTAACTTTTTTCTGAATTCTTCCAGTATTCTCCATGCATCGCCTTCTGCCTATGCCTTGCTTGTTTTTCCTTTACCCTCTGTTCCTATATTCCTTAGCTTTATAATGACCTCCAGCAGTGATCTCTTAGGTTGCTTTTCTACCTATTCCATTAGTCCTAGCGCTTCTGTAATATTATTTTCATTCAGAATGAATTTATATAATTCTAAAATTGTTAGAACGAAACCTAATAGTATTATTAATATTTTGTAAATGAAATTAAATATCAAAAATAAGTCAAATATACATCAAATTACATCATAGCAACTTT
This sequence comes from Hofstenia miamia, assembly GCA_900660155.1. Taxonomy (NCBI): domain Eukaryota; kingdom Metazoa; phylum Xenacoelomorpha; order Acoela; family Hofsteniidae; genus Hofstenia; species Hofstenia miamia. The sequence continues at coordinate 1,280,030 of CABFPE010000042.1, read as the reverse complement.
CAGCAACTTCCAAGAACCTTTGTGTATTTACGATTTATATAGTGAATGTCTTTAAAATATATCTGATAATTTTTTAAAGCGAATTGAATTCTCAAAATGTGATTTTGGCTTTGACTTTTTTTAACGATATTATTTCGAATTTCCCTGCAAAACTATCAATGTATTTTTTATTGTTGTTTTCTTAAAATGCAATCTTAATGAATTTTTTTAGAAAAATTAAGTGTGTGTACGTTACAGAACTTTGAAAATGTATATAAATAACTGTAGAGTATTGACATATTTATTAGTGAGTGTAATATGCAAAAAAGACTAATGTTTCAATAAAACAATGTATCATTCAAACAATTCTGATAAAATTTATTCCATTTTGTATGCTAAGAGAAAGCCAAAGTTCTGTGGGTCCAATGCGTGAAATTGTATAACTATTATAATGTTAATGCAAAATAACAAACTTTTCTACGATATTTGCTAGGATTTTAATTTCTACATACCTAGATTTCGGTTGTATTTTGAATAACAAGCTTCCGCTACATTGTATTTCCTAATTTGTTGCGTTCCCATCCTTTGTCTATTAAATTAGTTTCTAGTAAAAGGAATTCATGAAAAGTTATTTTGTGATTGCCGGCACTACATTTTAGAACTATATCAAATGTATGGGATGTAGGCGGAAATTTCGATGGAAGAATATATCCTGAATTAAAAATATAATCCCAGATTTATGACGAATTATGACAAATATACATATAATATTTTACATAAAGTCAAAAACCATTTGATTCAAAACTATTTTGAAATATATATATATATATATATATATAGTACTGGAAATATTTATTCGACTACTTTGCTATTTTGAATAAGTAATGAACATTCATTGAATGGAGTGTGTCTAAGTTTATAACCAAGTGTTACTTTGATTGAGAAGGGAAAATCTCTATGCCTAATATCATAAAATATGTAGAATAACAATTGGCTAGTATTTTTTAATCAAAATTAGAAAGCGGGTATTGGATAAATGTATTCGGCCATCTGAAAAAATTTTAAAAAATGATCAAATCTGAAAAAGTACAAATTTTTCTAGTCAATAGAATGATATTTTCCGTATAGAAAAACTTGTTTTAACTCACTATACAAAAAATTTTGGCTGAAAGTCATTTCTCGAAGCTCGGCGAGAATTATTGCAAAATTAATTAAATCTGTAATCACAAAAATTTAAAAATGAAAATTTTGAAATGTGATTTATCTGATATTTTTTCTCAAAGATGTAGCCGAATAAATAAGCTCCTATCTGACAAACTGTCGTGTCCATAGGAGTTCTCAATCAAAAGTTATGAAACTTGCAAAAGAAACCAGCCAACTAAAAAAATACGGAGGGAGTAAATCCTATTGGAGTAATAGTACTTCGTCGAAAACCGGTCAAGGTCCGTGCCGTGCGCAAAGTCAGATGTTGTCGCATACTGATGTCTTTGCGCGAAAGAACCACTACAAGGTTTGGCGATTGTGAGAAGTGTAAATGAAATTATTTATCTTAAAATGTCTCCACACTTTGGATATCAGCTCGTGAATTGTTTTTGGAAAAATAAGTTTGATGCAAAATTTTGCAGAAACGGGCAACTGTCACTAAATCTTTGCAAAATATTTTGCTTTAACACATTACCTTTAATGAAACTGCTGGAGAAGGAAGAACTGCGCTGGAAGGGCGACCCCGATTAGGTGTTGCTAGTTTACTGTCAGAGCTCCTATGCGATTTTCTAAAATACGAATATAAAGAAATTTATTATACACTTAAGCAATAATAGGCATTCTACTTCAAAGCTTCTCACACTGCTCCCAAAATTAACCTTTACGTTATCCATATATTTGACTTTCTATTATATAGGTACATAATTATTAAAGGAGTTGTTGTTATTTGCTATTCATAACTTTCAGTGAGCTAAAGAGCTTACAATTTTTTTCTTATGAGTTTTTTATGCGAACTTAGTAGTGATTGACTGAATCTCTCCAGGAAGAACGTATCCTTTTTCTAAAAACAAATTCCCAAATTGAAATATGCAAAAGTATTTTAAAAGTTTTGCGTGGATTGGGGTGATGGTGATCAGAAGTGAACATGGGCTTAAAACTTAGGTTCAAGCTCGGGCTGGTCCATTTATATTAATGCTAATTTTGCTCATTTTTATGATACTTGTCAAAAATCTCTCACTATTTTGCTACGTCAACGTTAGGTACGTTAGAAAACTCTAACGAAATCTGCACACTGAAATTTAAAGCCCAACGTGTCTTTCCCATCCCACGAGTAATTTTTTTTGTATAATTCAATGCCATTGCTCCACTACGCAACTTCATCCCCGTGGAAATATATTTAAAAAATGCAATGATGTCTACGTTTGTACTCTTGCGTAATGAAGATGAGCCTTGCCTTAATAACAACTTCGCCCAAAATGTGCAGTCGCTTAAAATTTTGTGGTTTTTTTAAATACAATAAGCTTAAAAAATTTAAAGCATATTGTCAAAAAGAGGTTGATGAATGAACTCTATATAACATTAAATAAGTTTGTTCAAAATTATAGGATGGGTAGTTTAGCTCGGATCAGGAATAATTTAAAACGAGTAATTTTTTAAATATATTGTTTCTATTACATTATTCGATGTCATTTAATAAATTAATTTCAATAAAACATGTTAACCTTGTACGATTGACTGATATACAATTTTTTCGCTTTAGAAAATAAATATGCTTGGTGTATAAAGTTTGTAAAGTTTAATTATATTTAGCACCAACTTTCAAGTAATTTTTCATTCAATGTTATATAATTAAACTTAAAAATGTAAACGATTGCATGCTTTTGAAAAGTTTACAAAATAAGCTAGAAAAACAGGGAAACGTTTCAGAAGTTACAAGGATTTAGTTGAGGAGATTCCCATCACTTCTATAGGAAATCATTTCCGTCAAGTACTTTCGCATCCCACTTCATGGAATGCAAATAATCATTTCCCATCGGAATTACGAAGTCTCATGAGAAGATTCCTGGAACAAAAAAATCTATCTGCACTCGGTAAATGAAACATTTTTAGTTCACATATTTTGTAGTATTTAAACAATGATTCATCCTAATAAATCTCATAATATTTAGATATAATTATATTTTTTCAATATCCTTACGTTTATATTCATTGACTTGAATATGCACTAGTACTTGATCCGGTCCTGTTAGAACCGGTTAAACCGGTCTGGTCCGGTTAAAGCCGGTTAATCTGTAGAAGCCGGTTAATCAGGTTAAAATCCGGTTAAAAAATTCCAACTAGATTTTCAAAATTTATCGATTACAGTGATTGCAGTGTTACAAAACAATAGATATTGTAGCAAAGGGTGCAACGTTTCTTTACTTGTTGACATTCTAGTCCTAATCTACATTTTGCCATTCAAATTATTGAATTGAAATAATGCGTGCACTATTTGAAAAAAATATCAAATTTAAGAGAAAATGATGCATCGCAGTGTTGTTGCTAGACTATATTTCATTTAGATAAAATCATCCATAAAGTTCTAAATTTCTTATTATATTCTATTTTGGGAACTCCATACATTTCTTTCATTAAATTGTGATAGACTTTGCGTTCATTTGCATTAATATTTGCTATATATAAATGTCATGTATAAAATCCCGAGGACGATATATACATATATGTATGTATGTATGTACGTATATATATATATATATATATATATATATATATATATATATACGTACATACATACATACATATATGTATATATCGTCCTCGGNTTAGCAAAGAGGATTAGGCCAATTTCATTTCGAAAGATAGAAATAGATTGTATTTTTCTTTTTAAATTGAATATGCTGCTAATTTTTAAAGATCCGGTTAAATTCTGTTAAAATCCGGTTAAGTTAAGAAGAAATCTGGTTAAAATATATTGAGAAGCACACCACCAATGTGTACACTGTTGCGTTAGTGGAACAGTAAAACCATTTCCTGACAAATGGGCTTGTGATGTCAAATACTAAACAACTATATTTGTACAATCACTAGAAATTTTAAATTAGGTATTTTTAAAAAATACCTGTGTTAATGAAAAAATTTCAATATGGATCTCGAAAGAAATGTTCGAAATTGAGTTAGAAATAGGAATAACATATGTATATTTAATGATGGAGTTAACCGTATGACTAGTGGAGAAATTAGTGATGAAAATGAGCGGACGTAGTATTGATACCTGAGCAAGTTGACTTCGTATCATTATAACGATTATGATTCTTAATTAGGGAGCTCTTGAGAGAGCGATAATTGATTTTAATCAACCATCAAAATTATGGAAATAATTAGAAAGTCAAATCTATCAAAATTTTCAGTGATAATCGCATGCAACTAAGAGTCAAAGGCCTTCGAAAAGTCAGATCTTAAATTTAATTGCTTCAATACGATTGTCATTTTTTTTCTTAGTGATTGTACCCAAGATTGTAATAAGGGCCATAACAAATTTGGGAATCCTGAATTTGTGCACATCTATGCATAGACTTGCTTCCTTGGTATGGTGTAATATTTGTCATAAAAATTACATAAGGTGTTTAAATTTTTTTCAATAGAAAATCCGTTTTCTCAAATTCTTCCCATACGTTGTGTTGAGATAATAAAATTCATGGCAGCAACAACTAGCCTCAATTATTTTGTTTTCTGCAATTAGATTATCCAGGTCTTGTTCAGGCCCACCGTGCACAAAGTCAAAACGAGGATAAACTGACAGACTCAGTAATTTTTGAGATCTTGGCTACTACATTAAAGAAGTTCGAAGATTTGCTTATCGGTAACTACGGTCATCAATGTAAACTGAAGTTAGACATATTTCTAGCAAACGAATTGGTTCCTAAGATATCCAGTTAACTAAAAAGACTGTTTGTCATCATTAAGATTTTTACATACCCGTTTGTACAATAATTTCTCGGATTTAATTACTTCGACTTTTATTTTCCTATGATAGTGTTTTTAGTAACACTGTTGAAATTTTCAAGGCATAGTCGCATTTTTCGAGTTCTAAAATCATAAATATGATTGCCATGAATTATGAGGGGCATAAAACGCATCGCCCAGAACATCCACTGTCATATTGATCAAGCTTATCGCTAATATTCAGAAAGTTATATAAATATCCATGGAAATAGAATGCTTCATTTATAATTTTTTGCGTTTTTGCTTTAGAATTTGAATTGAAATTACAAAGGAATGCATATTATCATTTATGTTATATTGCAAAATTGTTACCCTTTCGAAATGTCCTGTTCTATTTATTGTAGCAGGCGTCGGAATTATTGACGTGCCTTTAAGGACAGAAACGTCAGGAAATCTACAGCAAATGAAAGTAGACGCCTTCCTATTGATATTAAGATGAGAAGCAAAATCTATTTACTGCATTGAAAATAGCTTTATTTTCTTAAAAGTAGTTTTGTCTTTACCACTATTGTGTAAAAATTAGAAAGAGAATTTTTCTTGATAAAATTATTATAATAAAATTGTAATACTTTGAAATTTATATTTTTCCCGACCATAATTCTTCAAAATCGTTTGAACTATCCGAATTCTGCACAAGTATTCTAGAAAGCGAATAAAATTTTACTGCCTAATAATGAGTATTTATGTTTTACAAGTATTAATGAAAACTACTGTGGTAGCGATTTGATACTGATTGTTTCTAACTTTAAAATGTTGCATTCGCGCTTTGCATGAACTTCTTATGAATTTGAACAGAAAACTAACAAATATATTTCAAACGTTATTTTAAGACACACAACTCACCGAATATCAGCACTTAATGACACTTTAATGTACATTTAAATGTTTGAAAATGTTTAATAGAGTGCTTTAGCATTAGAAATCAAAGGTTTTTGCCAAATAAACAATTGATACATGTAGGTGCATGCAATGCGTTTTCTATTAGATATTACACAAAGCGTTTGTTTAATATTAACTATTGCAGTGTCTAAAATTAAGTAAAAGCACGTAGTTCTTATATAAATGCTTTTGTTAAAGAAGCCACTTTTTCTCTCTCTCGCAGAAAAGAACAATTTGAGAAGTCATGGCTGATGACGACTTCGACAGACGAAAATCATTGTATGCTAATTTATATGCTAATAATCAATTGGTAATTCTCTGTCATAAGCTAATATTCACAATCCCATTATTGAATTCCAAATGACTTATATTGTTCAGTGATATCACATGAAATGCCTGTAACTTGTAAATCATTATAAGAAATAAATACACCAATGAGAAATTTAAAATACGTTTTTAAATAACGAACAATTGGAAGCAAAATGTAAGCAATTTTCCAATTTTGTTAAACTCAAGTTTCCGTTGACTGGAAAAACCAACGCGTTGGTCAATCAATAATGACAAATGAGGAAGCTACTGCTGCAGACATAATTCCAATTCAGTCTGAAGAGTTAATTCTTTTAGCAGTTTCTCCTTTTCGCTGTCAACCAGAAATGGTATTAACAATTTACATCAAGAGATATAACTTGTTATTTACACCTCTAACAATCTAATTAATAACAGACTACCCAAGTGTACTGTGAAATAGTAAAATCATAGGTTCGTTCCTAAACTAGATTTATCATGCAATCTTGAAAATAACTATTACGATGATCTTTGTTTGAAAATCCATTGCTTCCATTTAAATTTCATTTGCTCTTGATGAAAATAACCTTGCAAATATATTTCAAAAATATGACATTATACATTTAAAATAATTAGAGACAATTCAAAATTCAAAAAGAAGGTTTAATTCATGAAGAGGCAACTATTTTCAACATAAGAAATAATTAGGATATTTTGAAATACGTTTACAAGAAAATCTACTGGATAGGAGGTCAGCCTTCTAGATTACATGGTTAAAAAATAATTCATGATAATGCTAAAGATCATCTATTTAGGCCTGTATTATCGATGATAAATCATACAGTTTTAAATGATCCAAATGGCTTGTTAGCATTCTTTAACTCATTCATTCCAACAAAGTACAAATTTCAAAATACCTCAGATTTACTCTCAATAACAAAAGAGAACATGCCTGTTGAAAAAATTACTCATTATACCAAAGTGGATGTAGGATCAACTAATACAGGATTCTATCGCAATGTGATACAAAACATAAAAGAAATACAATTAAAAGCTTAATAGAAAGAGCTAGCCAAGCATCATCAAATACTAACAACTCAATATCACTTTCACAGTTCCTAAGAAGTTTTTCAAATTCAGATTGATATCGTTCAGGTGACACCTGCTGCATTGCCTGCAGCGAATGCTGAACCATCTCATCCTCACTTGCAAAATGATGATTTCGAAATGCTTCTTAAAAATTTTGTTAACCCATCGATCACAGAGATTTAGTTCTGGGCTGTATGGTGCTTGTCTTACAGGTATTGTTTGATGACGTTCGAAAAAATTGGCAGTAGACGCAGCTGTATGACATCGAGCATTGTCATACTGCCACCATAAAGAAGACAATTTTGTTCGTCGACATCGTAACTTTCGCCAAAGCTCACCATTCCTTACCACAAACTCAATATAACGCTCAGAGTTCACCTTAACTCATGGAGTAACTCCATCAATAGAAAGCATAATATCAGGTGTAAATGCCACCAAGAGCAAAACTTTACGTTTGGTGAGCTGTGGTTTGACAATGGTAGGCTTACGTTGCCCTGGAGAAAGCCATACCATGTTCTGAGCTTTGGTGTTTGGCGTTTGGTAGAGCACCCAGGTCTCGTCCTCAGTGCACCAAAATTTGCAACAATCTTCAAATGAATTGTTACGATTTCTTGTGTACATTCAATACGAACTTGTTTGTTTGCTTGTGTCAAATTGTGAAGAACTCAATTGGAGCAGACCTTACGACGACCAAGAAAAGTAGTCAAGATGTTTCTTATGCTGTCTTTGTTACAGTAACTCCAGGGAAAGCATTCTCAGGCTCAGGTGTGGATCGGCTTCAAGAAGCTGCTTTACTCGATGAAATAGGGCGTCCACATCGCTAATCATCATCCATTGAAACTCTTCCTTGGCTGAAGCGTTTCCACCATTCAAACGCTGTTGTACTTGAAGGCGAATTATCCCCACCTGATTCAAGCAGTTGCTGGTATATTCTTGTAGCTGAGAGACCTCGTTTGAATTCGATGAAAATTTTCTTTAGATAGCATTTTATGACGCTGCCGCAATATGTGTATTCAAAAATGAAATGCTCACAAAATGAAAAATGCACAATATTGCAATTTGTTGTGATGACTGCTCAATAATATACTAACTTACACATGGTTTAAATAACCTTTGAACTAAATATTATAAAAGTTACAGTATCAGTCCGGGAATTTATTAGACACACTATATATATGATATAGAAGAACCAAATTTCAAGCAAATGCATTGGAAATACATTAGCAACAAGGTTAAAGTTTTCCAATCGCGAGAGAAGTTAAAATTAGAATTAAAAAAAATATAAAAATACAAAGTCAAAATAATTTAAGAGGCTGTAGCAAAAATTTGTCCTCTTCACTCTTTAGCAAATATATATATGAAAATTGTCTACAACCTTACATTGGAAAAACACATAGACAGTTCATTTATATCTTCCAGACCATGGAGGAAATTAATAAAGTGGAAACTACCTTACATAAGTATATATATATATATATATATATATATATATCAATTTTATGTTAGCAAAGAGGATTAGGCCAATTTCATTTCGAAAGATAGAAATAGATTGTATTTTTCTTTTTAAATTG
>CABFPE010000042.1:1234112-1254576 GCA_900660155.1 Hofstenia miamia | reverse complement strand
CCCCCCCCCTCTGGGTGTGCCTCTGGTACTGAATGAATCGTTGGAAGAGATATTTTGCTCCTTGTCTTTGATTTTGAAAGTCGAATATCGTTATGAAGCACATGATGTTTGTTGTTTTCAATTTTTGGTAATGTTCTTGAAAATTTCTCAACGAATGTATCATTAACGTTTCTAATCCAGCCAGCTTTTTTCGTTATTCTTGAAAATAATCTAATGGACTTCGCAATTTCATTTTGAATTTCTCATAATCCTGAAACATAAACTTCGGCTCCATACATATTTCAGGCAAAATATATGTTTGGAACACATGCAATTTTGCATCTTCAGAAAATTGATAAATAATTAAGTTTTCGAATTCTATGATTTGCTACTTTTATGACATTATCAACATAGGAACCCCAAGAAAGGGAACATTCATTATAGAGACCCAGATATTCGAATGTCTTTAGTGTTTCTATTTCATTATTTTAAAAATGAATTTCCTCCGTAATTATGTTTTTGGACACTCCTTTCTAATATTCGGGATTGAAATAATCGATTCTTTTGTTTTCTGGTGCCTGAATAGCTTTGTCTATGGTTCTTTATATTCTTTAAAATCCTGATTAGTAGTTTCATATCTGATTTCTTCGATTACTCTCATGTCATCAGTGATGTTCCTATCTGCATTTAGTCTCTCATTTGATATTTCATTAGTTTGGTCGGTGAATAAGACTCCATTCACAGGTCCACTTTGGGGAACACCAACTAGCTTAATTATTTTGGTATATTTATTTTTTTCATATCGCATCCTTTGTGTCCAATTATGTATTGCCTTACTCAATCTGATAACCAAGATGATGATTTGCCTATGCTCCTTATACGTATTGTCTTATTTCGTAAAAGTTTATTAAATGCATTGGAATAATCGAAGAATGCCATTATTACAATTGAGGTATAAGTTAGATTTAGACATCTATACATGAATTGCCTTGTATATAGCAATTTATCTACTGTACCGGTACTCTTTTTATAGGCCAACAAGTATGAACTTAAAATGTCCTTCATATTTTGCATGTATACTTCATCAACACATTTATCCGTAACTCTTGCAATAACCGGGGTCACTGTAATTAGCCGAAAAAAAATTTAAATTCTCTGAAGTGATTTCAATTTCATTTGCAGTTGTCGACACTGCATTTAATAATGCCTTCTTCCATTTTAAGGTTAAATTTTTCTTTCAAAGCACATGTTAAAGATCTTTGCATACATCGCAGACAGAACTTCAGTAAAGTTTTCCTATACCCGTGTAGGTATATTTGATAGATATTTAGATTTGCAACACTTAATCTCTCTGAACAGGTCTGTTATTTGCTCGCACTAACAGTCGGAGAATTTTCTTTGACAACTGCTATCTCCTGGTATCTCCAGTTGCTCGTCTTTGTCTTTATCTTCACTAAAACTAGGAAATAAGTATTTAGCAGGTTTGCTGTTGATTCATTCATCTTAACTTTTTCAATTATTTATTGTATCATAAGTATTTTGTCTATTCATTGATGCAACTTTCATCCTCCGATTCAGTTTGACATGTTTGGAAATTTGTCTCTGTAAGAAATGCTCTGCTTTTGAATACTATTCCTCAATGTTATTCCCTAATAACAACGAATCAATTATTTCATCTTTAACGATTTCTGTTCTATATTGAATTTCAAATTTCCTACATTCACAAACAAATAACAAAATCTTTTTCCCCATTTTTTCCACAACTTGGGTGAAATTTTTATCCTCTATTACTGAATCCCAGTCCACCATGGCCAAATTTGCTCCTATTTTTTTCTTCATTAATGAGAATTGTGATTCTTTTCCGCTACATGTATTTGCAAATTTCGTTTTGTTGGTAATCATTGGAATCCCCACCAAACTAAGTTAATACATGACATTACATTCTCCTATTGGTGTTTCATATAAAATACTATAGTATTCTGAATTAGTTACACATACAATATATAATTGAAATTTATTAATGTGATTGTATTTGTGCTGTTTTTAAATCCCCCCTCCTCTAAACACTTGATTTTCTTTTCATTACCATCATCTGTTAATACGAAAAACGCTCTCTGATACCGTAGCAAACATGACGTACTCCTAATGAATTCTTCCGAATTCTCCTTTCTACGATCAGGTGGTAAATACATATTTATGATGATAACGGTAACATTTGTAAACATAGCCTTCTGCCTGCTATAGCAAGTAACTCTTTGTCTCACACTGAGATTTCGTGCAATATTTTCGGCTTGTGAATGGCCTATTTCTTATCAATATATGAAATTAGTCCTCCACCACTTTCCTTTCCTACAATATTACAACTTCTGTCGAAGCGAAACATATAATAATTTTCAATTGCTAATGTATTACTTTGTTTTTCTTCTACTACTGTAGTTTCCTGAATATTGACTATTGATAATTTATTCCTTCTCTTGTAATATTCTAGATTACAACCCTTTATTGCATAGTGTATCATATTTAATACACTTCAATTTTGCTATATCATGATAATAAATATTATTTAGCATATTCAGTTTTTTTGTAATTTGTTGACAGTTAATATGTGAGTATCTGAGTATCATGATTCATGAACATTAACTTCTTTGGTAAACAATAATTTTTCTGGTTCACTGAGTGCTTAATATTTAACTGATTTCAAAGTATGCATAATGCACCCGTTCCTAAATTCACAGCTGATGCATGAAATACACGTTTGATTTTAGCTAAAAAAATATGTGTACACTGGAATAGTAGTACACTTACATTAATGTAGGATTGAGATGTGTCGGTATTTTTGAAATTTACTGTCACAAAAATGAAAACTTCAAAGTTTCATATTTAACACATTGTGCATTTATGGTCATAAAAAGAAAATTTTTTTTGAAAATCAAGAGGATGCGAGAAAAATCATATTAACACAAAGTAGCAATTAAAAGAGTTGTTAACAGTTTTCTCATTATAATGTAAACACGAGAGCTGAAATTGAGTTGGACCTGCCTATGGGTCAGATCAGCCACAGTTATTAAAATCTGAATTTGAGCTAAATTCTATTTTTTTCAATATATTAAATTTATACAGCAAAACATTTATCTTTGAAATGAGGCGCATAAGGACTGGATGAGCTGGGTTGTGTTGGTTCGGACCAGGTTGAAAACTTTAGAAAGTGCATGCTAAATAAAATGAATTATGACAAGCATAATTTAGAAGGTTGCATTCTGATCCTTTTAAAATTTAGTATGTTATTTTCCACTACAGGTTGAAATAACATTTGACAGGATCAGATTGAGTCTAAAAATTCAGCTTTTTATTTAAGATTTTTTAATATTTCTGAATCAGATTATAATAGTCTTAGATTTGCTTTGTTTCACTTCATAGGATTTATGTACAAAAACTGGTAAAAGCTGTTGTGATCTTGACTAAAAAATGAGTTAGATTTCGTCTTGCTTACACATATACACTAAAAATTACTGTAAACCTAAGCATGTTTTCCAAACCAGAAATTCTAAGCATTTGTTACATTTCCTATATAATACGCCGAAATTTTAAGACCAAGCACAGCCGAGGGTAAGGCAATTTTTATGAGGCCAAAGATCTACTAAATTAAATTACCATTTTCAAACAGCACATACTCATTTATTTGAAAAAAATTTCTGTATTAATTTTTTTGTCTATGACTTTTACTAAATAAATATTTACTGTTTTGTTAAATTATGCACATATTTTTGTAACGATGTCTTATATGGGTAAAAATAAATTAAGTAAAATTTGGCTCCCATTTTGCATAATGTATTATATTTGATAAATTCTTGCAAATGATTTAATGTAGAATATATATATATATATATATATATATATATATATATAATTAAATGATATTTTGCTAAGACTTAGCATATTATGAAAGATAAAAACACATTTATTCGAAATCATACATGTTTCGCTACATAGTCATAGTTTCATCAGTGATAAAATTGAGGGAAATTAAAGATGGCTTTAGAATAAATGTAATGCTTTGAAATTATTTAATTGTATATTTAGTAGATTGATGTTGCATTCTTTTATATTTGCTTCGGCTATTTTCGTGTTATTGATTTTAGTTATAATATTAAAATTTTCATTTTTTGCTGATGATAATCACAATAAATTTCAGATTTTAGATGGCTTTTAATGTGTTCTACAAACTAGGATTCGAGAACATCTTAAAGGCCATCTAAAATCTGAAATTTATTGTCATATATATATATATATATATATATATACCATTTTCCGCAACAAGAAACAAAACTAGTGTTTATGTATTCACTTTAAAACGAAATTGAAAATGCACTTTTATTGCATAATGTATCATATTTTATACATTTAATTTTCCTTTAACTTCAAGCAATATCGTGATAACTAATTTGCAATCAAGTTTGCTGAGGATAATAAATTTATCTTTAGAAAATTTTTAGATTGGTTTTATAAAAGTCATGCAAGAAAGGATTAAGGATTTTCATTCTTTAAACTGTTAATGTTATTGTTAATCTTATGTGAAAAAGATAGCGGAATGATTACATCAAATTTGTTTGTCAATCTTGCTGTTTATTAACCCAATTTTTCCTTTTTCTTTTCATTAAGAAGAAATTTTATTCAACATTCTTCTCATTTAAAATCTCTTTTCGTTGCCTTAAAGCCCTTGGATAAAAATAAGTTATAATTACATGGGTTATTTCTTTCTACATTTCTAGCATTTCCTAAAATTATTTTTTTGTCATATTTACTCAGCTTAGTATCGTCAAGCAGCTGACTTTCATTAGTTACAATTTAACTATTAAACAATTGTTGAAATTTTCCTTTTCTTCATTTGCACGTTCTAAGCGCGACAAACGCTCACTCTCTGGGAAAACACGAATTATAATTTCATAATTTTATTTGTTTTCTAACACATTAGAATTGATTTTATCAATTCTTTCTTGATGAAGTTCTTCACAATATCTCTGTATTTTTTAATTTCAGTTTGTGCTGTACACGTAGGTCTGTTGAAATGCAATTTTCGCAACTCCAGGAGGTGCTACGGTTTGTTTTTCCTTTTTCTTGTATAAGTACAAATTCATATTTATTTATCCCTGTGAATGTAAGTTGGAAAAAATGTTTGCACATGCACATGTTTCATCATTAGATGCTACTTTGTTTATATATATATATATAATATATATATATATATATTAAGTTTTGCGATCAAAATATCTACCTAATCCTAAAAAAATATGTAGTTTTGCGGAATAAACTAAAAGATAAACTTTACTAACAATCTCACATTTAGAATTACAAGCAAGCATACGACGCCAACCGTAGCTAAGTGCAATAAATTTTAAGACTTCTCATATATGTTGAATATTCGATTATGACTTTTTTAAATGCTGTTGAGCAGACTATTTAAATTAATAATCTCATTGTCTTCAAAATAAATGTAATTAAATCCTTTTTCTATAAGGCGTAGGCATTGTAGAAATTTCACAATGCCTATTATTAAATTATTAAATTCAATTTCTTATGAACTGGATTTTATTAATTCACTATTAATTTGAATTATAGATCCAACAAACACAATCGCGATATACAGAATATGTATTGCATATAGTTTGTTAGATCATATTTCGAGGATTGCTTCCATTTTCAGTCCACTTGTAAAACCTAATTTAAACCCTATCAGATATTTGACTTCATATTGTAGTCATTAAGTATGTTTAATCATTACATTAAAACCAATAATTGGTATAATTATAGTATTTTATGGGTATTTATGGCATGTTACTCAGTTACATGATATAAATGCCCATGAATTACTATAATCATACCACTAATTACTTTAATGATTAAAACATCTTTTTATTTATATTCAAATATCTGATAAGGTATAAATACTCGGTAACTCTGAAAAGATAAAACTACTTTTACTTATGAAAAAATAATTGAAGTTCAATTAATTGGATCAATTATTTCTCTATGTGTGCTAAAATAATCGCAATGAATTACAATGAATTGAAGTTTTATATATTCTGATTAATTCTTTGTAAGTAAGTATAAATACCGGAATGTGTACATCGTAGTAAATGCTTATTTTGCATTAAATTTTAATTATATTTTTTATGAAAATTAGCAAGGAATTTTGTGATGAAGAACTTGTAGCAGAAAGTACAAGCGATTAAATGTCGGACCATAGATTTTCCTTAGTGTCTTCTTTATCAGCATTTTTATTGGATTCAATTTTTTCCAATAAATTGCAATTACTTTCAATAATTTATTTGCCTAATGTTTAAAATTGAATAATTTATTGGTAGAGTGATAATTGATTGATAAGGCAAAAACAATTTTTTCGTAGACCTTACTTATGTACGAGAATCTAAGTCTTATGATGTGTAAGCGATCAAAGCTTTATTTACTTAGTTTTATAAAATTAATATTCTATGATGTTGATGCAGAAATTGAATTTGTTATGGTTGAGAGAATTGCCTCTCCTCGATAAATGAAGGTTTTTTAACGATGAATTTAAAAACTAGTAATTTGGATTTAGTCAAAATATACTGAAGCTAAGGTTGAGAAAATTAGATATAAAATTTAATTTCATCACTAAACATTTTTTACACCTAAGAACTTTGATCAATACACAGAAAAGTAAGTAACTACAAAGATTTTTTTCAGAGAAGAATGTTTTCTTATTATCTATTTAACCTTCGAAAAATAACTATTTGAGAATTTCATTTCATCCTCATCCAATATTATTTTCATCAATTTTTCATAATGCCAAATACATCGTCCTGCAACAATCTGGTAGCCATAAATTTGATAAAGCAAATTTCCTCAAATGTTAGAGATATAAGAAAGCTCTAAGCAAAGACTCTACTACTGTTGTGCTTTCCTCTAAAAATCAAATTCTATTGAATTTTTGATTAATCTCAAGACTTCTTTCCTACCAGGGTCCGGATTTTATTGCGCCAAAAATAGGTCAAAATTGCGCCAAAAATTGCGTCAAAAAATGATTAAAAATGCGTCAAAAATTGCGCGAAATTTTCTCAAAACTAATTAAAAACAAGAGTTTAAGGACAATTGTATTTAACATGTTTGTATAGTTATTCAATAAACCAGTCATAGTTTGGAGTTCCAAGCGATTATCGAGTGTTTTTTCAGACTTTCAACTTGGAGATTTTTGCGCTTATCGGTCAAAATTCTATCAACCAGTGAAAAGACTCGTTCAATCTCGTAGGAAACAATTTGGGCTTTCGTGTAATATGATGCCTGGATTGTTTCTTGATTTGTTCCCTGGCCGGTTTCCGCAATTGTGTTTAAATTCTTGAGTCTCTGAAAGCCGGCGTTCTTTTCTAAAATGTTGCTCAACTTTGATTTATATGACTCGAAATCCACTTTTTCAATAACAGTAGAAACGACTTGCATCGATTCATTCAAACATATGCGACCTTGTAATTTAGTGATAGCATTCGATAGTGCTTTGAATCTGGAGCGAATGAAATCAAGCTCCCGATAAAGAGATTGGTCTTGCAATAAGTTAACAATGATTTCGACATTTCCAGTATCTTCTTCATTAATGACTCCCTCAAAGTACTGGGAAATAATGTCATAATTTTCGGCAAAATAATAACAAGTCTTCAGCCATGTGTTCCATCTAGTCTCTATTGGTCGTGGTGGAAGAGCAACGGCAGTAACTTCCCGAAAACTTCTCTGGCGTCCTGGATTTCTGACAAAATAATGGTTTGTGACGGAAATAAATTTGTTAGACTTCTTGCATACTGACTTTATGAATTCGGCAAGACGCTGCAATCCATGTGCTAGGCATGTGACATGAATTAAATTCGGGTAAAACGAACTCAAGTCTTTGCCAGATCTAACCATATAAGATGCCCCATCTGACACAAGTAAACGAAATTTTGAATAATCCACGGAATTTCCAAATAATAGGATAATGGTCGCATTGATTATTTGGTTAATAACGACATGGTTTGTGGATACCACTTCTTTAAGCTCCACAAGACGTGGGGTTTCTAATGAATCTAAACGACCCACTAGAACCCCTACAATAAAACAACCACAATTGTCGGTGGCCTCGTCAATTTCTATGTAAAAGTCCTGTCCCATGAGATAATCACGAATTTCGGACATCTTGTTTTCATATTCCGCACTGACATAATCCTTACACAGGGTTGATTCATCTGGAATTTGTTGCCCCATCCATTTATTCAAATAAACCTTGAATACAGGGTTATTCAGTTTTTGAAGTGGTATGTTGGCTGCAATAAAGACTCGTGTAGTTTCCTTATAAAACAAATTTGAACCAGTTGCCACCATGTCATCTAATTGCTGTTGTCTTTTTGAGTTTGTAGTTTTTAAATTAATATGCTTTTTGGAAGCCAGGTGTGCATCGATACGGTATTTTATATTTGTGGCAGAATAATCAAACCCATGGGTACATAGTAGGCAAACAATGCTATTTGTGGAGGCATTATATTTCCAGATAGACGATCCACCTTCAAGAGAATTGGCATAAGCAATGCCAGACAATTTGGCTTTTCCCATAGCAAGGCAGTCAATGCACTAAACTAACGAGGAGATGTAAACAATAGAAGTGAAATGGCACTTATTTGCTGATTAAGCTTGTCAATTCACTCACAAATTTCGTCAGCCAATCAAATTTGCACTAATTTGCTTTCAAATTGACGGAAATTGCGCGAAACGCAATAAAAATTGCGTCATTCAATGAAATCGTGAAAATTGCGCCATCCTGTGCGTTATTGCGTGACGCAATCAAATCCGGACTCTGTTTCCTACATTGGTTGTCATCAGGTTAGCTATCAGAAAACAAATACATTTCAAACCCACTATTCTAGATATTTGAGTATATTTTGTTAAGTATTGGCCTAAGCAAAACCATTGTTTCTACAATTATCAGTGAGCAATTAACATAATTAACTTGAATTTTTTCTTTAACACAATATCCAATTTGGATTTTTTATCATAATATGGTTTGTAAACGCTTTAATACTGCCGACAATTCAAGCGAATTGGATTAGTACTATCTAATCCCAAAATTAATAATTTTAGCTATCTCCAAAGTTTCTTACTGTCTGACAACATTTTCTTTACTTACACCAAGAACAACTTTCTTTCTAAAGACGCGGATAATTGTTCCAATTTCGCCTGTCTTCGAGTAATCGGATTCGGATTTTCGCGGACTTGATGTTGATTGCTAATAATTTAGCACCATCAAAAGTTTATGTCTGTTAACAGAAAGATTCGTGTCAAAAGCATCGTTATACACAATCATGTTGTAAAACCGATCAGAAAAAAATCTAGTTAAGCTTCTCAATTTCTTCAAGAAAATTCCCATTGATTTCTGTTGCAAGAAACATATAACCGCAAAGGGACACTTAGCCTCTTTCTACTGAAACTTATTGTGTACCATTGTTTCTCTAAAACAAGGCGTTTTGAGTTCCAATATAAGGTAATCGAAACGATTGAAAATTTTGATCAGATTGAATAGAGGTGATCATTGTCGCATCTGCATTCCACACGGAGTCTGTGTGGTAGAAAGTTTAAGTACAGCTTCTATCAATATATTGCATAGAACTTATTTGTGAAAGTGTTCATTTATTTAAATTATGTAATGCCTAAATATTTTATATTATATTGGATGAACTGTAATACATATAACAAATAATCGAAATGATTTATACTTTCATAAACAAATCAGTAATAGACTGGGTTAAGACCAAGGTGTCCATAAGAAAAGGTGACGACACCCAAAATATGCTTAAATTATTGGAGGCTGAAAATCTATTAAGCAAAAACATTGAAACACACAGCAATTATATTTCTGAAAAGTACATGCGCAATACAATTTTTTATTCTCCGAAAATAGAAATAAAATTTATTATTAGCCATTTTAAACAATTTTGGAGCCACAAGCAAATGTTGTCTTATACTAAAACGAATTTCGAATATATGACAGTTCAATATTGTCATATTTTACCTGAATTAATGTAGTCTAAGAAGTATCCTCTATTTATTACTGATAGTATATTCTGTATTAAATTGATTGAGTTTCAACTTTTTAGAAAATTGGCTGTTGAAATCTTTACCACGTCTGCTCTAAAAATGTGCTCTATCTTGGGTCGCAAATGACATGGAAAATGTGCACGTGTTGAACAGCCCTCCTTATGTATATCTGGCGTCGAAGCTACTTTAGATTTAGTTTGTACTGATGGGGAGAGGGGTGTTTGCAGCCGAGCAAAAAGTGGATAAACGTGTTTGCTATTCGACCACAGAGCTGCTACTATAACTGAAAATTTACTTGTATTTGTGACATTAATTATATTTTCCGCTATAATACGAATTTCGATATAGAACTTATATGATAATTGAATTGCTTATATAATATTGAATATCTCATAATAAATTGTAATTGAAATTGTATTAATGGAAATAATTGGAAATATCATAATAAATAGTAATTGGATATATCATAACAAATAGTATTGGAATTTCCCTATTAATTTGATTATGTTCAATTCCCCACTATAATTTATTAAACATCCAATTAATATCCAGTTAATATCCAATTATAAATTGGATATTTATAATTGGTCCAATTATATTTTTTCATGGGGCCCAACATGTCACAATAACGATGTAATTATAAAAACATAGCAAAAAAATTGAACCCAAATATTAGAAAAAAATCTTTAATAAACGATTTTTGACTATTTTGGAGGTCCAACAGTTATGAAGGTACAAAATATTTAGTAAGAAGTATATAGGTACACTAAAGCAGTTACTGAACATTTACTGCATACATTTAAGAGTTGTGAGTTGGAGGCACCGAATTGACGCCTCGAAGCAGGCCCCCAAATTTACTTATAGTAACATGAAAAATATCTGTTTTTGCATTTTCAAAAATTATGCACGTACACTTATTCTAAGCATTGTTAAATTTTGCATATATTTACATATACAGAGTGTGTCAAATGTCATTGGCGCAAAAATCAATGAAAAAATATCATTTATCATATGTGTTATTATATGTGTATTATAAAATATAATTTGATGATAATTATGAGCTTACATCACAAAGTTCAGATTTTAAAATTCTAGACACAGACTTGAAAGAAATGTCAATTTGCTTGTGATTTTCCAGGTAGATATTGAGGGATCTTCAGCCACTGCTGCAATAATGTTTTCTTTATTCTCGTCTCAGAGGTAGCTGACCTTGTTCTTCCTGCTCTTGAATGATGACATGCTATGTTACACTTCCTGTTTTGATAAACCTACTCTTCCAAAATTGAACATTCTGATGTTTAGAGCTTCTGTATTGTACTTGTCAGAAAACCACGTTTTAGCCTCTGTGCTATTGTCATAGACAGCTGCACACGATAACAACTAAACTCGTTCTTCGGTGCTTAGATCTTGTGCCATAATGAACTCAGTAAGAAAATGAATCAAGGCAGATATCACTATGTTTAAAAGGAAGCAAAAGCATTCCTATTTACTTTCAGGATTCGTTTTTGCAATCAATAAAAGTCATAGAAATTCTAGCACTAAGGACTTTTGACACACCCTGTATTATGTTCACATGTGAACAATTTAGTTTTTATTAACTAAATTCTAAATATGAGCATTGATATCAGGCAGAGAAACAGTTGTTTAGAATAAAATAAAAGTTCTGGTACATGTAATGAGCTAAATAATAGCTTAATCCTTCTTTCCATGTCAATATATTCAGTGCAATTTTCAAAAAAGTCCGCTTCATAAAACAAATGCAATACTTTTTCTTTGAACTGCTTGTAAATTATAATTGGCTTCTGAATGAATCAATGCCTCTCATCGTGACGAATTGTTTAATTAATTAATTGCAGTGCGCGCACATCCATTGAAAATATTATGTTATATTTTATGTGTCAACAATTTAATTAACGCGAAAATAGATCATGCAGGTATTTTTTAATTTCTGTGATTATTAAATTGCTTGTGCGCGTTGACGTAAAGAAAGCTCTGTGTTCTATTTTGTAAACTAAATAGTTTCGTATTTACGTAAATTAAAAATCACTAGTGCGCGGCGCCTAATACAACTGTTTTGTTTCCCACAATTTATCTTTTATGTATACACTGATTTAGTCGAGCTTTAAATTACTGCTTCAGATTTAGATTATAATGCTAAGAAAATACGTAGTTTGTGGATGTCGTAGTGCGGGTATGATGCCACGAAAGAAGAGCCTAAGGTTACAGTTTCTGCTTTTCGTTTTCCCAAAAATGAAGGCATGCAAAATCAATGGTTGAAATATCTTCCAAATGCGAATAAAATAAATATTAAAAATATTTCTGCAATATGTAAACTTCATTGGCATGGATTTCTACTATATATCTGAATGAATGACTATAATTTTTGGCCGCAAGTGTCAACATCTCAATTAGACCATTAACGCCGATTTCTGCTATGAATATATAGCCAGGGCTTAAGTCGAGGGCATACGCTGGTATACGCCGAATACCTTCCATTTAAAATGATCTACTAGACTATACTCGAAAGAAATTTATAACGTTTATATGAATATAGGCAGGTATACTCTAACGCAATTGATATTGAGTCGATTTGATTCTGAGAATTTAGTCAATCACTCTATTATTGTTTGAAATAGCTAAAAATTTTTATTATACGTCATTTAAAAATCAACATATTTCATATTTTAAATATTGGTACCGGTATTGCCTAAAAAATGTTGTGGGCAAAAAGGGTTTACGCAGTACTGGAGTTCAACTGTATTAAATTAAAAAAGGCTTCATTTTAATTGCGTATTGTTGAATTGGATGCAAAGTGAACCACACAATTCATTGCACTGTAGATGTAAATGCAAAAAAATGAAGAAAATGAAAAATCTTGAAAGTTTCTTGGAAGATTTTTACATTTTTTGATAAAACTTTCAAACATGTGGCAAGAAATTTCGTAGAAATGTTAAAAATCTTAATTAAGATTTCCAAAATTTCACAGAATTCACAAGAAATTTATGAGATTAATTCAAATACGCAATATTGCATATCTATGAAATTTTGAATATTATATTCCAAAAAATGCTACTAATGACATTAATGAATAGCTTTCAAATTATTACTAACAAATTTCCGAATTAAGACAAGAAGCATACAAATCTAGACTAACCAGAATTATTTTATCATTGAGAGAGTAACCATAAATTTGAAATATCATTTTTGAATAAATTAAGAGTTGGAAAATTTTTAGTTGATGTATTTAGAATTAGTACAACCTTTATGAATAAAATATTTGGAGATTTCATTGTATTTATGTATTATAATTTGAGAAAAAGTCGAAATAGAAAAAACGCTTTTCACAATGTATTGATTTAAATTGGAGAATCTTTAGAAGCATAATAATATTAAACTTTGTGCATAAACTTGTACAATAATACTGCAACTACTGTCAGCTGATGACTATTACTACTATTTTGGATTTTACAACAAATTATTATAAACCAATACAAATAAATTTATGTGAGCCTTCAAGAAATACTTATAAATGTTTTCAAGAGAACCACAAACATAATATTTCTTTTATTAAATTTTCAAGATCCTGTCAAGAAATCCTCGACAAAATTCTTGATAATTTCTTTTATAAAACTTTCAAGATCTTTGAAAGAAATCAAGGAATTAGGATTTATTTAAGAACTTTTCAAAATTTTCCGAGTTTTCAAGCTAGGGATGTGGCTTCCATATCATAAGTGGTCATTGTAGTTATTATTATTTTTGCTTCAATTCCAAATTGTTTACGGTGTTTAGCAACTTTTTCGTTGTTTCCTTGATTGTATGTATATTTTCTTAAATTTCTAGCATTTCTAAAAGCTAGTGCTAGGCTGTTTTCAAAAAAATTGTTCGGTTCCGGTTTTCTTGCACTTAAACCCGCACTTTCTGTTTTTTGAACCAACTACTATCGTAATTAATAAAACGTTATTCAAAAGAAAAATAACTTTCCAAGGTATACTTTCATAACACTGCGTTAAGTTGAAAATCAATTAAAACGAATGTGCATATATTTCAAAAATTACTTACTATTACTCAACATTCCACTAAGCCAAGCCTACTTCAAACACGGTCTGGCGATAAAAAACGAAAAGTAGCAATAAATACTCTTGATTATATGGAATTGGTGCAAAATTTTGTCCAAATATGCAATCCAAAGTATAGTGAAAATTTCCTTCAAATTTGTTTGACTACAGCTATTGTATTTGATTCCCAACATAAAAAGGGTTCATCAAACTATTAAAGGATTTACCAAGCAAAAAATTAAATTAAATTTCTAGAAATATTTCATCTCAAAGTAGAAAGGTTATAGATCTACATTTCTGTTTACATAGATTTATATTCGCTGATTTTTATCGCGTCAAATCATAAATTTCGGTATGCAGAAAATGATTATTTATTGTTAATGCCATCATTATATTTGAATGTGGTTTTTGAAATTTTCAAGAAATCAAAGCGCTTTAAAAAGTACATGGATGTGGTAAAGTAGCTAATTATTTGATTTGGTTACTTAATATGATTTGCTGTATAAAATCTTGATCTGTTTCGAAGTGTGTTTGCTGCCTCATTCTTGTTAGTTTTCCTGCAAATTAAAAAATAAATAATGTGGTGAAAAATAATATTTTTAAAATTGACATTAGTATCATATACTCTTCTAAATTTCAGCTGAAGTTTCAAATTTTATTGTGTAGATCTTATTGTAAGTTTCTAAGACATCCAAATTTGGTTAACAAACTTAAACCTTAAAGGAATATTTTTGGTAAGCATCATAAAATGGGTCAAATTGGCCTTAATTTTAATGGGAGAGCCGGATTTCTGCCGGACTTGGCCAAAGTTTTTGTTATTTCCATCTCTGAGTTGGCCTAGATATACATGCATATGATTTGTGCTGTGGAGATCTGTGGGTTCCATGGAATTTCCCAAGGAAAATTCGATTGGCAGGGATTAGGTGGAAATTAAAATTCTACTCCATGGAAAATCCTGGTGTACAATGTATGTTTAACAATGGTTAAGTGCGCCAAATTATATCTTTTTCGTTTTGGGTCTATTTGCAAAATATGTGTCGCATACGTTGCTTTTGAATGGGCAATTAGTGCATACCCACTGCAAATTTTAGGACTACACCCCTGTATATCTCAGAAATCCATATCATTAATATTGATATTGTAGCACAATAATCACGCACACAATTCCGCTACATAAAATACTGCTTCAGTTTAGTTCAACCAATTCTGTATTAATTCTGTATAGAATTATGTATTGCAGGCTAAAATGCCTGCATAGAAAAGACATTAAGACTGCATGAAATTCCAATTGTAAAAGATATTAAAAATTGTGGCTGAATAGAATCTCTAGCAAGAATTGGTTGGCATCTCCTAATAACTTTGTTTGCTCAAAGAGCTTTGCAAAGGATGTCTTTGTTTTCCTATCAATTTATTTTCACTTTTCACGGCACGGCACCCCTAAAGATATCCATGATAAAGTCACTAACTGAAAAATATAGAGATATTGTTGTAGTGAAAAATGTTGTTAATTTGAATAACTAAACTTTATCAGAAGCTTTTCATGAAGTGCTTTCCGCAGTTACTAAACATTTTACTATTTTGGTAGTGATCATTAATAATTTTCCAGTTAATAGACACTTCTATTCTGAATTGTATATTCCGCATCTTCTAATTTCTTCCGAATTTATGCTTCTGCTTTATGATAATACTTATAATATTAAAAATATGATGTACAATTTTATTGATCCTAAAGTTTTTCAAATTCCCAAATATGAATTTTTCAATCTGGAGAGTAGTTAAGTTTGATCACATTCGCACTGTATATCAGGCAGAGCTTAGCAGTCATATTAGGTTGATCTTCAAATTGAATTAGATTTCCGTAAACCCAAATAATCTTCAGTGAATTTCTGTTCTTAAAGACTCTAAATGAATTTAAATTAAAAGTCTTGGAATTTTATGATAAAAATATTGTGATTTTAAAAAGACTGCTTCTTTTCTTAAAGATATTAGTCAGTGTTTTAAGATTGTGAATGTAACTCGAAATCCAAATCTGGTCATACATTGGATATGTTTTCAGAAGTTGGTATCGCCGATTGAGTGGTGCCAATTATTACATTAGAATTTGACAGATTCTTGAGAGGGAAAAAAATTAAAATTGATTCTATATTAATTGATAATTCTGTTGATCTATTAAAATGATTATATTTGATAAAGCTCTGAAAAACACTAGAGAAGACATAAATCGGTTATGTGAAGGTCTGCACACTATGACAATGGATGAGCATTTAGAAGTGAATATATATTCTCTATATTATATTGCTGAGTGGGCTCACAACTTGACTATTTGCAATACAAAATATACTCTTGCAAGTAGAGAATTGGTGTAAAATTCTGTACAAGGATGCAATACAAAAATACCGGTATCAAAAACTCTTCAATTTTGTTGACCTACAACGATTCTATTGGATTCAAGACAAACAGTGGTCTCCTTTTATTTAAATTTAGTTTTAACAATTTTCAAAAAAATTAAGTTATTCCTTAATAACACTAAGAAAATATGTAGATGGGGTGAATTGGAAAACACTTTTCTAGATGAAGAATCAGCTGATGACGATCATGCGCGTGATTGTGTCAGCAAACACTTTAACTTTATATATCGCAAATTACAATTGTTTAACCCAACCAAAGAAATTCACGTTTGTATTGTATTATTGCTAATAACAAAAGCCTTAATTGCAAATTTGCGCATTTGTTTACAATCACAAATTGCACAAAATCATGGTTAACTTTACATCCCGTTGAAAGTAGCAGAAACGCTCTCATTTGGATATTTCTCTATACATGACATTTATTGAAATCTATACTCAATAACTGGACAACTGAGAAGCCCTGCCCCCCAATATTCCGCAAAGGAAATTTTTTGATTTTGTTTTAGTATTTTGCTGCTTTGAATTGCAATGCGAGGACTTTAATTTAATATTAACACGTTCGTTTTTCAGAGATGCATTGAGGCACCTAACACATTTTGCAAGTGTTATTTCCTTGCATTACATTGCCATTCTAAGCTATTTAGCAAGCTTCCAAGAAAAAATTCATTTTTAGGAATTTTTGGCTCCCTCAATAAAAAATTCTTGCCGCGATCCCTGAGAGAGCTTATCATAATGAAAACCAAAGTGTGCTGATTGGAATGGCATCATTCGTTTGCTTAAATCTGACTAGCACTCTATTCTGAAGATTTCATCATTATGTAGTTCTTGTGTTTTTACTTCAAAAATACAAAGACAACGCATGAGTCTGTGCCTAAAAGTTTTCAATGAACGAACATTAACAGCACTTCAGTGGAGCAAATTTTCTTCACCATCTAAAGATGATACAATTGCATTTATCCGGATTTTTGCAAAGTTTTGGAAAATTATAAATAATAAGACAATTTCTTCATCTACAAGGCTTAATGACATTGATCGGTCTGTTATTGATAGTGAACAACACTCAAGTTTAAATTTTTTTACTAATATGTCTTCAATGACGATTATCTCTTTCCAAAAAGAAACAAGTTCTGATTTAGAACTTATCTGCTCTGATTTGGTGTCTTTGCCTAGGTATTTGTTGAACAATGATGAACTATTCAACATTCATGGGTATGTATGGGATTCTATGAAAGGGATGTTTTAGAAAACTATTTTAGGCATATCCCCAATCTGCTGGAGCTAATTATTACATTTCAGATTGCCAAGTCTTAGAAATGCACACGCTTGATGTTGCAAGTTTTGCTTGTGCTTTATCACTATTGCCTGATATCAAAACTACAGACACTCACATGTGTGACCACTGTAATCCATTGGATGAAGATCTCAAATTGATGAATAATTTAATGTCAAGTGCGTCCAGTCTTAACAGTCTTGAAAGGGAATCTCTCACGCATATTGCTGGATACCTTAATTGATCGTTTATCCCGAAGTGGTCTTGCTATTCCAAGTATTTTTTTTGCATTTTTTGCTATATTTTTTCAAGACTAATACAAACCATTGTCGTCGTGGATTCTTCATCTTATTTGACAAGATAAAGTCGATGTATTTAACAAATATAGAAATGTCGAAAGGCCATTTCAAGAAGTTAATAAATAAATTTTTTTCCAATTTATGCAAGTCTAACGTTTCCAAAACCTCATTTGACGATGCAAAAGAGCAAAGTTTGCATAGATTTTTGTAAAATCTGCGTATATATTTTAAGAAATTTTCATCCTCCAACAATTTAAGTGTATTTTGGAAGTCATGTACACCTTGGTTAGGGCAAGTGCCTGCCCGCAGCCCGTACCTACAAAAATGGGCCAGTTGGTTGTGCCGTGTCAGAATCCTAAGCCCGTTGTGCCCGTAGGTAAGTTAAATGTTATTTAACTAAAATAACTTGACAAAACAAGAAAACCTTCAAGTTTGCTTTTCACATGTATACGGTCAAATCAACTATCAATGAAAAACGAAATTAAGTATTTTTGTTGAAATCACTGAGATTTTTAGTTTTTCAACTATAAAGTCAGAATTGAAATATCCTATTTCGAGTAGATATATTAACATATTTTCTCAATTCATTGAAAATCAAACCGCATCAGACAGTACATGCATGAAAATAAATTGAAAAATAAGTAAAAAAAAAAAAGAAAATGTCATAAATTCAATTTAAGCCCTTCTTATAAAACATATAATGTACATGAGCACTATTCACTGATGATCAAAAATTTATGACCAGCTGAAAATTTTAAAGAATCACTATTTGCAGTGATGAACAACTGCTGTCTCTTGACTAGGGGCAGGTATAATGTCTGATCAAGAGATTAGAGAAACACAAACTTATGAACATAATGAATTTATAAAAACAAGTCACTTATTTTACAAAAACATCATTCACAGTATATCAAAATTATAAGACCATTAACAAAAATTATAGGAAAATCTACAACAAGGACGTTTAATAAAGTAAATTTTGAACTTAGTAATGAATATGGCCTCCATTCTTGTTGATGACCTCAAACATTCTTTGTGGCATGCTAGAAAGGAGGGTTTTCATGTGTGTAGGGGGAATGTTGCTCCAGTTTCTGAAGATGGTATCACGGAGTTCATTTACTGTTGCAAATTGCTTACCATTTTTAGTAGACATCTCTTGCCATTCACCCCCAAACATTTTCGATTGGGTTTAAGTGGCTGGATGAGGTACTAGAGTGATGCCATTTTCTTGAAAGAATATCGCTGGTGTGGAGGACAGCGTGGGTTGCTGCATTATCCTGGAGGAAAACCAGTCATCTCTACACAAACGAGGGCCTTCAGTCATCAAAGATGATCTTTGCAACATGTTGACATAACCATTTGCAGTCTGACAACCCTGCACCATCTGAAGCACCATTATTCCTCTGTAGGAAAAAGCACCCCACACCATGACGGAGCCCCCACCGCTATGACGTGTGAAGAAGATTTCAGATGGCATCTTTTTGTAGTGCCAGTATTGTTGAAACCCATCAGGACCATCAAGATTAAATTTTTTCTCGTCAGAAAACAAAACTTTGCCCCATGTCTCTATGTTCCATGTTTGGTGCTCTCGAGTAAACTGTAAATGGACTTCTTTGTGATGAGGAATCAACCGAGGACCTTGCAGGTGCTTTTTGTTCTTCATGCCCTTTCGTTTCAAGAATCGTCTGATGGTTCTACCGAATAGGGGTGTGATTTTTTGTTGGTCTACCAGTTGATTTTGGCTGTTCCATACCCATTAGGGTCTTTTTGGAAATTGCAGATCACAGTTTTACTGCGGTGAAGCTCAGCAGCAATTGCATGCTGTGACAGACCTTGTTTGTGGAGTTCAATGATTTGACTACATTCAAATTTCGAGAGTTTGCTCTTTTGGCATTGGGACACCTTCCTGCCACCAATGACATCTTCAAACTAACCTAGAATACCAGAAAGACCCTGGAATAAGACCCTGATCTTATACTTTTGATCACCACTCAACACGTTAGTTTTTTACAAATGCAAATTCTTATGAATTCCGAAAGCAGAATTTTTTCAAAATTTCATATCCGTTTGCTTAATGCATTAGTAATCTGTAGTCATGATATCTTATTCATTTAGCAAAGGAGAATTATAATGTTTAAAATTTTTAAGTGGTCCTAAACTTTTGATCAGCAGTGTATTTTAAACAATGCCAATGAATTTGAATTTTTTGAAACTGAGGACTACAAGGAACTTTATGCGACTTAGTGTAATATTTTGTGTACTATGTTGTACATTCTCATGTAAGCCTACATGAAAGTTAGAGTTGCAATAATACATATATGGATAGACATAGGCGCTATTGAAAACATATTCACTTCAAATAAA
>CABFPE010000042.1:1213585-1234091 GCA_900660155.1 Hofstenia miamia | reverse complement strand
GTTTAAAATTTTTAAGTGGTCCTAAACTTTTGATCAGCAGTGTATTTTAAACAATGCCAATGAATTTGAATTTTTTGAAACTGAGGACTACAAGGAACTTTATGCGACTTAGTGTAATATTTTGTGTACTATGTTGTACATTCTCATGTAAGCCTACATGAAAGTTAGAGTTGCAATAATACATATATGGATAGACATAGGCGCTATTGAAAACATATTCACTTCAAATAAATTTTTTAAAAATTCGATCATCGAACAACATTAAAAATTAGCTTATGTTCAGAGCATAGGTGTAAACCGGTCGGAAAATTGCCGACCCGGCCGGTACCGGTGCCAACTGAAACCGGTTTGACCGGCAGAACATTTTTCAAAGTCTAATTAAATATTTACATGAAAAATGCTATATATATATATATATATATATATTGGTTTTGAGAGCTAGAAGTGACATTGTATTTCAATTGGATTGAGAACAGGACTTGAATTTAATCTGAAATTCCCAAGAGTGAATTCCAACTTGCACGGATTAGTATATATTTTAATATATATAAAACATGTTAGATAAAATAGGATAATAGAATATTTATTCAGAAAAATGTTGGCAATATAATAACTGATAATTATCTGAATAGCATTAATAAATTCCCACAACACTGTACACAAACTACATAAATTACAAAAACACATCTTTCAAGCTATGAATAAATTACTATTGTACTACATTAATAACGAGTCATCGCATTTTCATCCATATACAGTTTGTATTCTAGCAATAATTTACCAGAAATATATTTTTTCAATGTTTTTAGTTTCTCTAGTTTGCGAGTTCCAGGTTGGAATGGTTAAAGTAATACTCAATGATTTATTTAAAACGTCTTCCTTATACCTAACACATGTGAAAGTTTTGACCTAGAAGTATGTTTATTAGTATTTCCCGGTATTTTAATCGTATTACAATGTGGTAGGTTTATATTAGCTTGCAGAATGTCAGCAGGGTATTCAATATTGCGAGTTTTTTGGAAAGAGAATCGAAATAGAAATGCTTAAATTTAAAGAATGAGGTAACTTCAATTTTCATAAAATTCCTCTATCAAAACTTAGTCAATCAAATTGTAAGTCGACGTTGCAATTTAGGTTTTCTACCTTAGAAGAATTAAAAGTTATTGTATGTAAATTTAGACGTTAATAAATCTTCAGATTCGACTCATTTACCTTTCTTTATATTTAAGAATTTTTTTATATATTTAGTGACCATCTATTATTTGCACTTAATCAATGCTTTGTTGAAAACGAATTTCGAAAGATAATGAAAAAATCAGATATAACACTTTTATATAAAAATGTAGATCCCCATGTTGCTAAAAATTATAGGCCAATATGAATAACGCAACCTTTTACTAAATTATTTGAAAAAATACTGCACATAAAAATCGACCAACTTCTTTACAAGTGATGCAATTATGTCAATTCCCGAAAAAATATCCTCTAGTAAATCCCAATTTTTATCCAGTTGCATAGAATTTTGAAATTTTGGCGATTAAACATGATGAAATTACGGATTTCATCAAAATTCAATCAAGAAATGCTAAATCTTTTTCATTCACTCAGTCATTATTTGACCGGTTTTAGGCCGGTTCAAACAGGCCGGTCATAAAATACTGACCAGACCCGACCTGCACTGGTCTGACCAGTGCCGGTCACGCAGGTTGATCCGACCTGTTTACACATATGGTTCAGAGCCCGTACGCAATTGTCCGTGGGGTCCTACCCCATATAATAGATAATGAGAATCAAACAGCCTACAGCTTTCTTAGCCTTAAACAGTCCGGCGTCCATTTTACAGGACAAACCGTTTTTCCACATTTGCAGAGAATTTTCTCCAAGCCTATTAACAAATTTGGAAATCTTGCGGCATGGGTAGGTCTATTGGGGAATATACTTTAATGCAATGTTGAAAATTTATATGAAAGTGTATTGCTGTAGCAGAGGTTGTGGAAAATGTTAACAAGTTTTCTTTGAAAATTTTGAATTTTTGAAAAAGATGAAAATTCTCTCCATACCTAATGTTCATGTATTTCGGCTTTGAGCTCATGGAGGCAACAAAGAACTTTGACTGCTTCTTGATATGTGCAAAGATATTCCAAACCAATTCAGGTGTGCCATGCGCAAAGTCAGAGATCTTGGGGGAAAGTGGATTTAGTGCGAAAAAGAAAGAAGAGAATCTCGTCTATCATGGGGTGCTTTCAGATTAGGGATAACGTTAATAGTTTTTGAGAGGTAAGCGTTTAAAATTGTTATAGGATCATGAGAATTTCTCAAACCCCCCCCAGGCTGTTTAAGATTAAACTGCATGACTTCAAGGTAACATGGTATAGAACAAATATATATATTACTAAATACTTTTCATGCTATATAATGTAAACATTTACAACTTTTCAGATCTAAAAAATGCCTTATTTTACTAATCAGAATGTAGGAGTACTACTGAATGTAACATATCCGCGGTTTTACATAGAGGCTTGTAATGATCTAATAATGTATATTGGTATAAACTGAACTTCAAAATATTCACTTCAATAATAGCAAAATTTCCTTTGAGTCTGTTGATTTCTTCTCAACTTAGATATATTAATGGACTATAATAAAAAGGCTCTCTTCAATGTTGGGTTAGGAGATATCGTGGCAATATTTTCACTTCTCTTACATCTTAACACATTCGTAAGTTGAAATCATCCTTGGTTAGGATATATTTCTACTTCTAAATCACCATGGTTTTAAATTAAATTAGTTATTCGAGAAATGTCTTCAACTCATTGAGTTTTTCATAATTAAAAATAGAGTTCAGACAATTTGAATTAATCTGTATTTGAAAACGGTTACCTTTTTACAGATATGATTTCTTCTAGCGAACTAAGAATAGGGATTGTTGTCCAAATTATTCGCATGAGAGTCAGAAAACAATCATTGAAAATGTATATTTCTCATTTTTGGAATAGTTTTGCAGCGAAAAAGACATTTTAAATATCTCTTAATAGACGGATTTCTATAACCAATCACATGACGACAGACGAAATCTTTTCTAATCAATGGCAACAAGTAAATAGTGCTTATAATTACAATGGCAGTAATTCTTGTTTTGTTTACTTACCAATTTTACCTTCTCCACAAGTTAAATATTGCTGTAATTTGACAGATAGTGAACGTAAGATGCTTATAATTAATACTAAGCAAGTAATATTATAAGCCATTGATATACAAATTTGATGACGCTAAATAAAATAAGATAATGTTATATTTCATCTGTTCATGTAAAAAATAAGATGGCATTAAAATGATTAAATATATATATATATATATATATATATATATATATATATATATGCATAGACGCAAATATAATTAGATATATATTATATCACACTGAAATAAAAATTATAAATTCCATCAGAAAATTTATGGCGTATGATTTTATTGAATTATCAGTAGCAATGAACACAGTCTCCGAAAGGCGCTAAAAATTATTTCCTTCAAATTGGACTAAACTAAGCTTATGTGATTGAAAAAACATGGATGATGCTGTTATAGTAAATTCGCATTTCAATGGCCTAAACTGCATTTACCAGTGTAAATAAATTTGTAAAATAAGTGTATGCATTGAGAAAAAATTGCGTTATTTCCATAATAATACTAAATGTAAGCAAATCATTAATTTCCACCATCCCTATATTTTGTACTTGTGCCCACTTCTATTTGCTACGCCTCTGTGCATTGAGCAATTAACATGTAGTGATTTTTTGAACTTAAAATAATTAACATAAAATAACAGCATCTATTAACAAACCCTTTAAGATTCAATAATAAGATAATTTTTTCTTTATTTACATAAATGTTTGAATATGACATAATCAAAAATCTTGAAATGTTTAAATCATTATTGTTTGTAGACTGTCAATTGTTAATATAGGAAATCGTTTCAAGGCGAATACATGCATGAAAGAATCTACGCGGTAAATTGGGGGGGGGAGGAAGGGTTATTTCTTCCAATGGAAAAATGAATTATCCGGAGCAACAGAATTATATGCTAAAATGCCATTAAACAGGTAAGACTAAAATGAGACTAGAATAAATTTAGTAATATATTTAGAAATAATTCCTGAACCATTTGTTTGGTCAATGTCCTGGATGTAGACGACAAGGCTTGTTTGATTTGCTTCCTTGTTCGACAGCATGCTTGAAATCTGGAAAGTGGTATAATTTTTTCTTCGCCTGATTTCTTCATTCACACCTCTATGAAATGAATCAGCTGACATGTGTGTATGATGTGGTTCGAAACACTTGATGGGTATGTCGTCAACATCAGCAATTTGAACAATCTGTAGCAGAAATGTAAAAAAGACTTAATTCTTGTTCTGTGCGGAAAAATTGTCTGCCCAAATAATAACATGCTAAATAACAGCGGTGGGACTTGTTTTTGTCTTCTTCCCTATACCAACAAATGACTCATTAAAGACGATAATGCGATGACAAAATTTAACAGTCTTAAAAATCTCAAGGATTGACAACATTGTTTCTTTTTGGATATCTTCTGAAACGAAAACAGTTTCACTACTCATTTTAGCAAGTTCTTTAAGGATCATACTCGGCTCTTGATTTATTTGCACGATATATATATCCAACATATTTGCAGCATGCGTCACACTGTTATCTGGAAGCGAAAAATCATGCAAATTATGCGGTTCACATTGCTCGCATTCTTCGTGACCCAAACGAGTTATTGTTTTCTGAGGACATCAGCATATTTCTCGTAGGATACATTATTGTTGACTATTTCATGGGAATGAGGCTACAGAATTTTAACGGTAAATTCGTCAGGCAGTTATCTTCTAAGAGGCGCATGAGTCTGGTGGTAATGATGTAATGTAGGATTGAATGAATTTCTGCGATTGACAATAGGCTGATTATCAATTTTGTTTTCCGGTTCGTGACTTCCTCTCATGTCTTTCTGAGGAGCTACGTTGTCGTAACCAACAGCAAACACTGTTTTCAAGAACTGATTATTATTAGAGGAATAACAGAGAGTATTTAGAAAAAATGGTTGCAAACTTCGTTCTTTTTTATTTTTTTTTAATATTTCACAATTGACATAATATCGCGCCCATAGGGCATTGATATAAATAATAACAGTCATATACACATAGTCAATTGATTTAGTACATAAAATTCTGCAATTTTTGACGACACAGTAACCACAGAGCGGCTTTATACTGTTCCAAAGTATTGCATGTATGTAGCGGAATTTTTAAAAAATTGAGAAGTTTGACAACAGCCATAAATGGGGATTTATCCATAAAGCGCGATGTTGGGTACAGGACACCTGGGAGTGATAAAGTGGGATAACGCGTCTGTCTGGTAGACCTAACCTCGGGTCTAAATGGACGTAATGAGTATGGAGCCAGGTAATTCCAAAGTTTATATCCGATGCAGGCCAAAGCAAAGTTGCGCCTAGTTCGTAGCAGTACTCGATCCAAATCTGCATATTCAGCGGTTAGACTGGATGGCAATAATGAAGACCCAATATAATCCTGATTGCACGTCGTTGAAGTTTTCTTCTAGACTT
This sequence comes from Hofstenia miamia, assembly GCA_900660155.1. NCBI lineage: Eukaryota > Metazoa > Xenacoelomorpha > Acoela > Hofsteniidae > Hofstenia > Hofstenia miamia. The sequence continues at coordinate 1,228,474 of CABFPE010000042.1, read as the reverse complement.
TTTGGCAGAGCAGTCCAGACAGGACTAGCGTATTCAAAATAAGGTCATACAAATTTAATGTAAAGTAACCGCAGGGTATTTCTATCAGACACATAGTAGGTCACCCGTCGCAGTAAAAATAGCTGTTTTGCTACATTTCGGCAAATCAAGGAAACATTGGCGTCGAACTTCATGTCAGGCGAAATAATAAATTCCAAGTGTTTGTGATGATCGATAAATTCAATTGGCACAGAATAAAAAAAAAGCTCTTTCACAGGTGCATTAGCTATTTTGGAGAAAAATAAGGCTGTTGTCTTTGATGCGTTGAAAGTCATTCCCCATGTCACTGCCCAATCCTTGACCATATCGAGCTGTTTATTTTGATATGATATAATATCATCAACTTATCCAGTACAGAACAGCATGGTGTTGTCAGCATACACAAAAACATCAGAGTCAGGTTCATTCAAGCAATCTTTGAGGATGCAGTCCGGAAGATCATTAATGAAAAGCAGAAACAGGGTCGGTGTCAGGACACCACTCTGTGTGACTCCAGCAGTAACTGGTAGGAGAGATGAAATGCAACCTTGTATTTTCACATCTTGTTGACGCCCAGATAAATAATTTCTAAGCCAGGAAAATAGATTACCACGAATTCCATACGCTGGTAGTTTTTGAAGAACACCAGGATGCGGCACAACATCGAAAGCAGAGGATAAATCCAAAAAAAAAACAGCTGAAGCACTTTTTTTCGCTTCGATTGCAGATAAACATTTGNTACACATAGTCAATTGATTTAGTACATAAAATTCTGCAATTTTTGACGACACAGTAACCACAGAGCGGCTTTATACTGTTCCAAAGTATTGCATGTATGTAGCGGAATTTTTAAAAAATTGAGAAGTTTGACAACAGCCATAAATGGGGATTTATCCATAAAGCGCGATGTTGGGTACAGGACACCTGGGAGTGATAAAGTGGGATAACGCGTCTGTCTGGTAGACCTAACCTCGGGTCTAAATGGACGTAATGAGTATGGAGCCAGGTAATTCCAAAGTTTATATCCGATGCAGGCCAAAGCAAAGTTGCGCCTAGTTCGTAGCAGTACTCGATCCAAATCTGCATATTCAGCGGTTAGACTGGATGGCAATAATGAAGACCCAATATAATCCTGATTGCACGTCGTTGAAGTTTTCTTCTAGACTTTTTGGCAGAGCAGTCCAGACAGGACTAGCGTATTCAAAATAAGGTCATACAAATTTAATGTAAAGTAACCGCAGGGTATTTCTATCAGACACATAGTAGGTCACCCGTCGCAGTAAAAATAGCTGTTTTGCTACATTTCGGCAAATCAAGGAAACATTGGCGTCGAACTTCATGTCAGGCGAAATAATAAATTCCAAGTGTTTGTGATGATCGATAAATTCAATTGGCACAGAATAAAAAAAAAGCTCTTTCACAGGTGCATTAGCTATTTTGGAGAAAAATAAGGCTGTTGTCTTTGATGCGTTGAAAGTCATTCCCCATGTCACTGCCCAATCCTTGACCATATCGAGCTGTTTATTTTGATATGATATAATATCATCAACTTGTCCAGTACAGAACAGCATGGTGTCGTCAGCATACACAAAAACATCAGAGTCAGGTTCATTCAAACAATCTTTGAGGATGCAGTCCGGAAGATCATTAATGAAAAGCAGAAACAGGGTCGGTGCCAGGACACCACCCTGTGGGACTTCAGCAGTAATTGGTAGGAAAGATGAAATGCAGGCAGGCTTGTATTTTCATAGCTTGTTGACGCCCAGATAAATAATTTCTAATCCAGGAAAATAGATTACCACGAATTCCAAACGCTGGTAGTTTTTGAAGAACACCAGGATGCGGCACAACATCGAAAGCAGAGGATAAATCCAAAAAAAAAACAGCTGAAGCACTTTTTTTCGCTTCGATTGCAGATAAACATTTGTGAAGGAATTTGTTTAGTTGATCCACAGTGGAATGACCGGGCAAAAAACCGAAATGAGCTTCCGAAAGCAGTCTATTGTCTATTAAATAATCCAGCAAATATCTGTTTATAAGCCTTTCTAGCAACTTGCCCACGTTAGATGTAATTGAGATCGGCCTGTACTTTTTTGGATCGGCTCTTGACCCCTTGTTTTTNCCAGGAAAATAGATTACCACGAATTCCATACCCTGGTAGTTTTTGAAGAACAGCAGGATGCGGCACAACATCAAAAGCAGAGGATAAATCCAAAAAAAAACAGCTGAAGCACTTTTTTTCGCTTCGATTGCAGATAAACATTTGTGAAGGAATTTTTTTAGCTGATCCACAGTGGAATGGCTGGGCAAAAAACCGAACTGAGCTTCCGAAAGCAGTCTATTTTCCATTAAATAATCCAGCAAATATCTGTTTATAAGTCTTTCTAGCAACTTGCCCACGTTAGATGTAATTGAGATCGGCCTGTACTTTTTTGGATCGGCTCTTGACCCCTTGTTTTTGAAGATAGGGGTGACATGAGCGATTTTCCATTCTTGCGGGACTTGGCAGGATTTGAGAGATTGAAGGAATAATAAAAAAATAGGATCACAAATGGAAGTAGCGCATCTTCGAAGAAGAAGATTACTAATACCGTCAGGCCCTGTCGATTTCGATACATCAAGAGCTTCTAAGGAACTGCACACTGTGTATATACCAATAGGCACAGAAGTAAGTAGCTTATTTGTACGAAGTTCCAAGCAAGGGAAATTTTTAGATGAAGTATAAGAACGATCGACGAAGAGTCGGTTGAAAAGATCGGCTTTTGATTTGGCTCACTTAGTGTATTAACATCATGTAATATATCAGGAATTGAGTCAGCAATACGTTCACCTTTGTAAAGTTCCCGAGTTAGTGAATGCCAGTTCTTCAAATTAGTCGAGTTAACAGTCGAGGAAATGCGTGATCGCAGGTTTTCACGTATAACTTCACGTACAACATTTTTTCTTGCATACCGTGCAGCAGAAAATTTTTTATAAAGCTCATTTGATGGTGCAGCTAAATAATGTCGCCAACATCGATTCTCAGTGGCTGTCAGCGCACAGTGATGAGATCGTTGGAAAGGAGTAGCAAAAATATTATTTGAGGGAGATGGATGGCGTTTAGGTATGACTTTGTAAGGCTCAAGCAGTTGGAATATAGTATTTTTGAAAACAGACCAATTTGAGTCGATAGATTCGGCACTGAGGAGAAATTCCCAATCGAAAGAGGAAATTTGATCATTCAAAGCATGCCAGTTTATACGAGAATAAGCAATTCTGCTTGCTTGCGGTGGACATTCTTTGGCATTAATAAAATTGGAAAGCACAGTTGTGCGCAACAAAACTTGAGCATGATCTGAGGAGCCAATCATGGGTAAAACCTCAGGATCTTGAAAAACTTCAGGTATATTAGTAATGAAAAATTCCAAGCAGTCTTTGGAGATACCACAAAAACGGGTTGGCTTTCGAACGAGTTGATGCAGATCTTGTGAGTCAAGTAAACTTACTAATTGCTTGGCATGCTGATCTTTGGGCCTTCCGTGGTCATAGACAGAAAAATGAGCATTAAAGTCTCTAAAAATGCACAAAATGTCATTCTCCCCGAAAGGATACTCAGTAATGCAGGAATTGATATGCTCAAAAATGTCAGCTTCTGACAATCGATACTTAAATGTAGAACTCTCTCTACTTTCGCATCTCTTGCTACTTTTACTGTGACATTTTTCTTACAATTGCATGGAGAACAAATAAGTGGGTGGTTTTCAGCATCTCTTTTCATTTTGTCTTCTCTTGTGCAAATACTGTTGTTTCAAAGCTGGTCTTTTCCTTTTTTTACGTTATTTTATGCTCCGACAAACAGTCCTCAAGCGTGGCGTTGTCTTAACAAAGAAATGCCGAACACTCATCGCAACAAATAAATACACCATTTCCACATAGCAAACAAAAACAACGATCTCCAGGCTTTCCAATACCAGTGTAACGAATAATTTTTTATTTATTTCTTCTTGACAAGTTAGCATGACGAACAATCTTTGTCTTGTTTCTTTTTGCCAATAGCAGCAAAACATGTACCATCATTTTCGGGATTATATGTTGGGTCATTATCGTATTCGGTTCTTCTTTTCTTTTGCGGTGTTGATGTTCTTAATGGCCTAAACTGTTCAATTGTCGATCTTGTAAGATTTCCAAGAAACTGTTTTTCACTAGCAGCCTTTGCCGCCTCACCTTCTCTTTCCTCTTGAAAAGTTTTCCATACAGAACCGACTAAAACATTCTATTTACTCTATAAGAGCGTGTATGTAATGTATTAAATTTGCATTCCACGCTGTATTGATATTTGCGTGCAAATTGCAATGAAGGCACCCTCTCAATGTCCATAGCAACTATAATACGTGTGCTGTTGCACTGAGCTACATGAGACGTGAAGAATTGAAAAGTGAGCAGCAACGAGATAACGTATATTATGCACTTGAAAAGTCTGGACTTTCCACTTGAGTTGTAACCAGATTTATTATAAATATAATAAACTAAATAAAAGATTGTAATTTGTGTATGATTGTGTGTGAATTTGTGTGTATATGCGCTTCTAAACACAAAAGAATACTTTGCAGTGTATGGCAGACCACTCTAATATTTAGGATAGGGCGATTTGCCTTAAATAAATTTTAAAATTCTATAGTAGGGTGATTTGAATTACACAATTTATGAAAATGAGCTAGATAGGGTGATATGCGTAATCAATATATCGTTTTTTGTTGAGATAGGGGTTTTCTGCTTTGCATTGTATGTTAAATTATGTCATGCAAAATGCTTTCGTATGAATAGCACAAAATCTGTATTTTTTTTGAGTTAGGGTGGTTTGCCTTAAATGGGGAGTATTCTTGCCCCACATGGGCTTTACAGAAAGAAGACATTGCTAATATTGTCCTTTAATTTCAAAAAAAGCTTACAATTAATTGATTGTTAAAAGAGATAGTTGATAGTTGTCTGGATATTAAATTAATAAAAGTGAAATGATACAATTAAAAAGCACACGCGCAAAGTGGAGAATAGTTTATATATAATTTGTGTAATTTGTGTACCTACAATCTATAATTGTTTCCTAAAACTTAAATTTTAAAATTAAGATTTTGATTATTTACAAATTGTTTGGAAAGAACATAAATAGTTACTCGTAGTTCTTATTGAATAATCAACATCTCGTGCCGTTTCTTTATATTGAGAATGTCCACTTTTTCTAAAATATGGAATATTTAACTAGGAAAGTATCGCTAAAACCTCTTTTTGAAAGCAATGACATAGTTGAACAACTTAGAGCTAACATTAACGTATTATTTTCTCCAAATGTAGCTCTAACCCTATTAAAAAGTTTGGAAATCTGGAAATATTCACACATGTATTGGTGAATGTATTCGTAAAGACTTATGAAAGAAGTACTTGAAAAAATTAACTACTTTTCGATGGAAATTACCACTTCTAAGAATGATTCAAACTCTTCTCAATAGTATAACTTCAGATAATCACGCAATCTAAAGCACATTGGAGCGCAAATATTGATTTTTGTTATACCCGATTAGGACTATATCAAATCGTATTAATGTGCATTTATATAGCGTGCTAGGTTCTTGCACGCAGTAAAGACCTCAAATCATGACCTTCACCGGATGATAATGATTTGGACGAACACGAATTGCTTTCAAAAACGGATAACTTTCAAAACTGAAAACTATTAGGAAATAATTAGCTAGGTACTTTAAGACATCATACATTCATAAAAATTGGATTGATTGTACACAATTGATTACAATTAATTAAGTTATATTGTGCAATTTCTATTATTATTCAAAGGAAAGCCCAACATTTTAGTATTCAGTTCCACTGTTAATGCAGGCGCTTCAGAATGTGCACCAGGTGTCTCTTATAAAAACATAAAAATTCTAGTTTTCCAGAGTAATTCAACAAACTATACTTAACAGAATTCAATCAGATTTCGTTTAGCTTATGGCCTTCAATAAAATCGGCCAAATTTCTGCACCTCCGGCTTTCTTTTTGCTATCCGTTACAAAAAATTACTATATCTCCATTAATTATTGCACACATTTTCATATAGTTGGCTGCAAAAAAATGAGACTGAACACCTATTTTTCACGCTTTGTGGAAACGTATTGAGACATTTTAGAGGAAAACTATAAAAATAAAAGACAACGAGAATTTTGTGAACTTTAAAATGGTCAAACAAAAAAGATTAAATTTTGTGAAAGATTGGAAAGACTACACTTTTGATGATGTTTGGATAACTGATGAGTGCGTATTTCAACTACACAGAAACAAAGTACAAGTGTGGTCGTCAAAGAAATGTCCAAGACCAACAAAAGCGGTTCCAAAGTTCGACCAAAAAATTATGGTTTGGGGAGCACTTTCCTATCGTGGGTTTTATTTGAAAATTTTAGACGGAAAAGCCACAATCGACAGTCAAAGATATTGCCAAATTATAGCTGAATTTATGCCTTATGCTGATGCTTTATATGATGATGGATGGATACTCCAACAGGACGGAGCAACCCCGCACAAGTCAGCAAAGACAAAAATTTGGTTTTCTGAAAATAATATCCAGTTTTTGCAATGGCCACCAAGTTCTGCTGATCTTTCTCCGATCGAAAACGCGTGGCAGATATTGAAAAATGACGTTGAGAAGAAAAATCAGAAAAATATATCCGATTTAAAAGAAAAAATCCAAGAAAGTCAACACATTTTGACATCTGAAATGAAGTTCAAATTTAATGAAATCAGTTTCAGTTCGTTTGAATGAAGTTATTTCTACAGGAGGAAAACAAATTAGACTTTGATGCTTTTTACTTATAGTCCTTTAATGTATCTTTAAAATCTTACCTTTCTTGAGTTATTACGTTCAGTAGTTCAAAAGTAATATGCCTTTTTTCTCGTCTCATTTTTTTGCAGCCAACTATAACAGATGTAACCGAATATTGCTGATTTAGCAATAATGAACTTTTAAGTACATGTACATATATTTAATGTTATTATTAATTGGCCTGATACATTTTATAAGTTAAGAGTTTTGTGAACAATTAAAAATGACAAATGTACTCAATACAAGCCTTAGTAGGCATATGTGCATCAATTAGTAATAATGATTAAATTAGCTCCGTCCCATATATGAAAATCATTATTATTCCAAAATGAACAAATTGTTTATGAATAAAACTAAAATCTAAATTTTCAAAAAAAATATATTTATTTTCTTAATTGTTAATTATTTTATCTCTAAAAATTAGCCTTTAAGTTTGCTAATATTTTTTGTTAATTGAAATTTATAGATTAAGCAAACCGTTAATTAGTCATATTTGATTTCCTCACTATGCTATTTGTACTCACCACATTATTTAAAAAGATAAAGCTTTCACAAAATGTTAGATATTTTACAGAATATGTGGTTTCAAAATTCTGCATAAATTCGCAATGTTTTCTTGGTATAAGAGATTCAAATGTCGACATGAGCGCAAAACACACAGTTCTTTAACTGTTTTTGTGTTCCATTTAGCAATTTTCTAACGAGGTTTGAGAATTTTCTGAAATTGGTGGTAAAGACAAAAAATGGATCATAGTCATCGACTCTCGTTGAAGACGATCTCTACTAGAAAGAAGACTAATTCTTCTCTGACTAGTTTTTTGCCATTCTTTCTTGCCATCATGCAAATTAAAGTTGCATCTTTTAATAAGAACAAAGTAATTCCTCCAATTCTTGTAAGCTCTATTTCGCAAAAATGCACGAGTATACTTGGTACGTACTGTAACTTTTATACCATACTGCTGATGGACGTCTAATGACGCTAAATGCAATGGTTTTGAATAATTATATTTCTTAAATAATTATTGAAATGCTAATTAACAGTATTATCCAATGAATTTGACTGCAGGTAAAGTCAAAAAAGGATTTGCATGAGAATTGAAAGTAAATTTTCTAAAAATATTAATCTTTGATCATTGATTTACTAAAGTATTACATATTTTCATAATACTGTTTTGCAAAATTTATCAATAAGAAGATTTCCATGAAATTCTTAATAATTTCAAGAACTATGCATAAGTGATGTTAAAATCATGTGTTAAAATTCACTATAACAGCATTCTTTTTAATTAACCCCTAAAGTTATTGAAAAATTATAATTAAATAAAACCATTTAGAACATGCTAACAAAATTTATACATTTGATTGAATAATGACTTAAATGAAAAATTGTCTTCAGTGCATTACATAAGTATTTCAATAATTAATTAAATGTTTGATTCACATATTTAGTCTTTTGCATCTAAATGTGTTTTCTAACTAAATAGCTTTTAATTTGAAAAATTGACCTTGACGTTATTTCATTAAAAAGAAGGTATTCTTCTTTAGCTATTTAATAAAATTTCAACATTTATAAATATTCCTTAAATGTCCATTTCAAAATTTATACATATAGTATCAGACTTATCAACAAGCCGAGCTTCTAAGGAGCTGAGCTGAGCTTGAGTACAGTATTTGATATACAACTAGCCCAAAACGAGCCTATTTTAGGCAAAGCAAGTTTATAGTGCTGCTTGTTAATTTGATTATGGAGATTTTTCTTATTTTTTGCAGTCAGTATGCCCTACCTATAATCTTATTTAAGAAATGTTTATTAAATAATAGGAAGAGCAAAAAATTCTTTGAGCACAATATTTTTAAGAAAATACCGAGATAAAACGAGCCTCATTCAAAGATTTTATGTGGCCAGCCGAGCCGTACTTACACAAAATTTGAACGAGCCGAGCCGAGACGAGCTAAGAAATGTCGGCTCGTTGACAAGTCTGTATAGTACATAGATATATGTGATATTTTGTATATATATATATATATATATATATATATATAGCCTCTTTCATGTAATTAATAATTATTTATTGAAATTGTAAAAAACAGGAAGAGCATAACAATTAAACTTACAGGTGGAACTGTCAGAATTACTTTCCAAATTATTTATAGAGGTAAACGAAATTGCGTAGCTTGCAAAAGCAGATTTTCTTGAAAAATTAAACATTTGTGCCTCCAGCAAAAGACACATCAATGCCCAAGAACGCTTAGTGTTTTGACTCACGCTTTGTAAACTCGTTGAATAAGTTAATGTTGTCATTGCTGTTAGAACTTGCATGCAAAATACATGCGAAATAAGAATAAACATTGTCAAGAAAATATAAGATACTCCCGGAAAATGGGATTTGCTATATGAATCTGGATTGAACGTTCCAAGAGAGGCATACACCAAGTCAAGGCAGACATCTTGGAAAGGTGTAATCGATTCCAGTTCCGATCCCTTCAAAAGAAAAAATAGTGCCGGTGAAAACATTGCTAATAACAAAATGTAGATGCAAAAAACTTTAAGTAGGTTGTGATAGGCAATTTTATAAGTGATTAAGATGCAAGGTCCAAGATTAGTGAAACATCTACAATAAAAAAATAGATTGAAGCATAAAAGTAGTACTGAAATAGCAAGCACAACGTCTTCATAATCTCTGAAACCAGAAAATCGTAAAATAACCACAAGCAAAAACAATAATTTCCCAATAATTGTAATGATCTTATCAGGCATGAGCAGGAGTAACTTGAGGTAATTGATAAAGGCATCGTATTGAAGCTTTCGATTTTTCTTCTTAGTTTCATGGAAAGGTTTCAGGACATGTATCCCCAGTTCAAATGGTAATAAGACTATTGTCCAAAATATCAAAATACCTTCACAAATAACTCTAATTAGATCTAATGGAGAACTGTCTTTCACTGTTAAATGGTTAGCAGGCCTCAAGAAAATGGCAGCGCACAATATTACTTCTATTAAGATACATCCTACAAAGTCCTTGATGAATCTTTGCTTTATGTAATTGCTCCATTTATATCTGAGTAAGGTATCAAGGAACTCATTGTTATCAAAAACTGCAGAATGTTCACCTTCAACACCTTGACAAAGGATATATAAACAAGAGTTGTAATTGATAGACCCATCAGGATTTAGACTATCAACATCATGGAGAGGATACTTTTGACAGTCGAAGTATCCATAGGACCAGCACTTTTTGGCTTGAATTTGACATAGAATCTGGAAACAATCTGCTCTGGCAAGCTTACAGGACAGTTGCATAGCAGAAAGTTTATCGTTATTTTTTATTGATAAATCAAATTTTTTCCTTGGATTTCTTAAGGCATATTTTAGAAGTCTACCCTTATTTTTAATCACCATTAGATGAGCAAATGTGTTTCCATGGCAATCCTGCAAATTTGGATTTGTTATCCTTTGCTGCATTAAGTAATCTAGGATATCGTATCTTTCTAAACAACCAGAAAGAACTAATGGATATTCCCCATTGTAAGTTAAGCCTAATAAGGTTGTGTCTTTGGCCTGCTGTAAATGTGATGGAAAAAAAAACTTTCCATATGCTCTTCCATTCAGATTTGCTCCATACTTTTGAAGAAACTCTAAGTCGGCAACATTAGAATTTATAATGCATAGATGAATGCAGTTCTGTCCGTAATATTGGGAGGACTCATAAATATCCAATGTTAATTCAGGAAAACATTTAACCATGGTTCTTGCAATGTCTAAATAAGATTGCTTATGCACAACATAACACACGTGCAAAAGGCTTTCTCCATTATAACCTCGTTTGCTTAGTTTCCAGCATGCTCGATGAGGCGTAATGTCTATGCAAGGTGGTATTCTTATAAGATGATCATTAATTTTTTCATAACTTCTTGTTTTTTTAAACCAGCCTGAATTATTCTCTTTAAACTCGGATTGGAAAACAGTCATCCATTCTTCACAATTAATAAACTTTCCATCTCCGTTGTTATACAAAAAAGGACGAATTATATCTGATATCTTCTTTTCAAATTCATGAATAGACAATGATTTATCCAAAGTTTGATTATAAAGCTCAACTAAAATGCCATCTCCTGCGTAGTTCAATAAACTATACAGCTCGGGTTCGATTTCACTTGTTGATGGAAGTCTAGGTGAGTTTGATCTGTGAAACAGATCTTTTGGTATTGAAGTAGCCGCTTTGCATGTGTCTATGAATTCGTCCATTTCACTATTAGTCAGAGGCTAATGAACAAATGCCAAAACTTTTCAATTAGTCATTTTAAATTTGACTTGAAGTTAATATAAAATAGTGAGATTGTATTCATACGAGTGCTTGCTAAAGTTACACTTATTCCTCACTTAAATTTACAGTTACAACCAACTATTATCGCCCCAAAATGCGCACTTAGTCTATCCAATACGTCTTAGGAACTTTCTAATCCTATTCGAAATGGGCCTTTTGGGCTCCTCAGCCCTGGAGAGGGATGATTTTCTCCCGCTTATCTAAACTGTGACCCCGTTGACTTTGTCACTGAAAATTAGGGTTGTTTTGGATAAAGTCAAAAGTCATCTGACAAAGTCAACATTTTTTAAAATAATGATTTTTTACCAAAGTTGACCCGGGTTAGTCACCGGGATTACTCTAAAAATGCACTGACAAAAAAGCTAAGTCATATCTATACTATAACATGAAATTTTTATCATCTGTCCCCAAAAAAAATGTTGACTTTGTCTAACGTAGTGTTGACTTAGTCCACTGGTAAAAATTCCAAATTTTCACTCACCCTAGAACTGATCCTGGTAGGGGTCGAACACTCAAACTATGTTTACTGCACTTAACTTTACCTAACCCTAATCCTAACCATCAAAAAAACCTTAAAATTTTTTCTGAAGATACCCTTTGAAAATTTTAAGTGAGTTGACCATCTTTGAAGGTCTAGTTCTCAAAATTTTTAAGAATTACCACCCTATTTTTTTACATATTCATGTAGATTAAGACTACAACTTTCCAATGGTATATGTTTCAAGGCCGTAGGACCAATATTGGTCCCTCAGCTGAGTCCAAATATTTGAGAAAATTTTCTTATGAAAAAATCAAAAAAATTATGTTCAAAAAATTTTATAGATGTGTATAAGAGATTTTAAAGAGATTTCCAGATGTTTAAACCAAAAGTAAAACTTAAAAAAAATTTGAAAAAAAAAGTTTTTTGACCCGGGTTGACCATGTTTAGTCCATCATATCTCAAAAATTCCTAAGGTTGACCCCCCATTTTTATATGATATTCTTGTAGGGCAAGACTAGAGCTTTCGAATGGTATTGTTAACTATTTTGATGTAACATTGCGAATGTAGAAATAGTTTTGAAATTTTTCATTATTCTTATTAAAGCTATGATTATTTACTGCTACTTTGATAGCCCAATTTAGTTGCACTTGGAATTTCCTGAGAAATTTTTGGTTTATATCTGTGTAGAGTATATTGGCATAAAATAAATGACTTAATATTAGAGCATATATTAATTGGATTTTCGTTTAGTTGGAAGTTTTTGAGAAATTGAGTTAATTGCTTTAATCGATATGGCCATTTTTCTAATAACATGATTTAGTTGCTCTTCAAAATTTAGATTTATTTCAAAAATTATTCCGAGGTACTTAAAAGACTCAACCTGTTTTATTTGAATGCCGTTGAAATTAAGTTTGTATTTTGGAGTATCAGTAGATTTAGCTTTTGATTTAACAATCCAGAATTGAGTTTTTAGTAGATTTACTCTTAGTTTTATAAAAGCAAAATATTTAGCTAGAGAAGCAGTTTGTTTCGAGAGTTTGAACCGCTTTTTCTGGAAATCTATTAGAATGAAATAATATTGTGTCATCTGCATATTGCATAACGTCACATGTTACTTGCTCGGACAAATCATTTATGTAAATATTAAATAATAAGGGACCCAAAATTGTACCCTGAGGAACCCCATTTTTAGTGCATACCAGATCTGAAAAAGATTCATTAATATTAACTCTTTGCATGCGATTGTATAAGTAACTGAGGACTTTTTGTAGTAAGATACTACAGTCTATGGAATCGAAAGCTTTCAAGAGGTCTAAGCAAGCAATTACAGAGTATTCATTATCATTTATTGTTGATCGCCATTTTTCTGTAGCTTGTACTAAAGCGTCGTTCGTTGAAATATCTTTACGAAAACCATATTGTGTTGTGGAGTAGAGATCATGTTTACAAAGATGCTAGTTAATTTGATTAAAAAGAATTCGTTCAAAAATTTGATTTAAGTTATTCAATTAAATAAATATTTACACTTAGAAAAATTTCCTAACCGGCTGATATTTAAAAACATTATATGGATTTGCTAGCATTTCTGATTCATATAAAAGTACTTCAATATTTATGTTAACAGTGTCCTAATTTGTGACCCGCTTGCAACTAATGATGCTGTGATTTAAGATAAGATATTCTATATTTAGAAATTTTACTTACAATTTGGAAAACGGATAAATCTCTAAATAAATGTACAAAATAAACAAAGTACATGCAATATGTAGAAGAAAATTTTCTTTTCAGGCTACGGATATTATTGTCTTATTGTGTATTATCAATATTATAAAATTTGCAATCTATGCAAGATTTTTCAGATGAACTTTTGTTTTAAAATTAATTCTTTAACAGGTTTGCGAAATTGTTTCACATTATTAATATATTTGATCAGTTGAGGAAATTAATTCCTTTGTCTTATTTCATTATTTATAAAAAGCATGTTGTTTAATTTTAGATTTATACTTAATTATAGTAAATATTTTTGTTCTTTCGCTGAACAATTGGGGCTGTGATTATTTGAATTAACAGTTTAGGACTTGAGATTGATACATAATTGCAGCTTTTCAAAGCACTAAAATTTCTTTTACAAAGACTAAATTTCAAATATTTTATGCAAATATAAAGCAGAAAATATTTGTACAAACACTCAAATTGGGTTACATTTAAAAAGTATAGTACAAGCGACAATTTTGGGTCCACCACTTTTGAAAACTTCCGCAAAAGATTAAATAGAGCATTATCTTGACATTCTACAACATACAATATCATTCCGCTTGAATAACTTGTTAGATTTATTAGATATAATTGAAAAAAGTTGTGCGACATTAGCTAATATTTATGCATTTCACAAATTAAGAATTGATACTCCAAAAACACAATTTTGTAAAATAAATATTACAAATCAAAAGGCGGACACATCCAAAGGTACACTACGTACTTAGGAAGAAAATACATAACACGTTACTTATAAATATCTAGGTGTTAATTTTGACAGTGATCAACATTTTCATAAAAATAAACAGAATTGTAAAAAATGAGTTTTTCTTTTAAATATTAATGCATAAATTACTCCTACCTATACAATAGTTTTAGGTGATCTAAATAGAGGTGTAGCTGTGTCACAAAACGTAATGCGGTGATCCACCTGACCCAGTAAAATTGTCAATTTTTTGAAACAAAAACATGAATAAATAGAATGTTCATATAAGCAAAATATATACAAGGTAGAAAAAGTAGGGTGCTTAAAGAAATTTGGGAATTACAAACCAATGTTTTGAGATTCAAAAATGTCTCTTGACAATTTCTTACTAAGAAGACAACGAATACACTTTGGACAATTATCTCTAAGTTTATAATAACATCTTATTTGAATTATATTAAATTATTTGAATTATTTAAATTATAAAACACAATCATTAAACTCAAATTACCCTACCAAACCAAGAAGCTACCGAGAAGTTGTAAGCTCTCAACCAAGTAAATCTTCGCAGCATACTCAGGAGATACTAGAGATAGAACTGAAGTCTTTTTTGCAGAAAGTTATTGGACTCCTCAATCAACAAGGCTAAGTCAATCAATATCATCCAAAGCTATGTCATTCAAAAAATCGAGGTACATTTTTTTACTACTAATACTACTAGTTTGTACTCCATATGAATCTTATTACATTGACTTT
>CABFPE010000042.1:1187627-1212585 GCA_900660155.1 Hofstenia miamia | reverse complement strand
TACATAGCTGGATATGTAGCACTAAAAACTAGTTCTTATATTGCAACGGATAAGCAGTGTATTCAATATGATTGTGGTTATATAGATCAAGTTAATCAAGGAAATTTAACTTACCCATCCAACTGCTTAGTTGATTTTGTTGCAGCGTGTTACTGTTATTACTGTAATACAGATGACAATGCTTACTGTCGTGAACATCTAATTGAATTATTTTCAGCAATAAATATCTCATATGGATTTAGTATCGATAGTCTTAAAGCATCTCGAATTATAGCCAATATCTTTATGAAAAATAGTTGTATTATTGAAAACAACAAAATGATGTCATCAAGAAAGAAGAGGAAGCTTGAAAGTAATTTCTAATTTTCTCTATATGATATTTGATGTAATGATTGTTGGCTATATTAAGTTTTTATACATTTTTATTTTAGATTTTTGTAAGTTTATTAAATAATTTTGAATATTTTACAATTTTTGCTAATAATTTTGTTATATTTGAAAGGGAGTAGAGACCTTTTTGTATTGCTTTTAATGAAATTGAAAACAAAAATAGGCACTCGCAAATATTTCAAATATCACGCATGTCATAGCCTTCCTTAGTATCGCCTTGAGATGGATGTTATACTGCTTTTGTTTCTTGCAGTAAGGATTATCTAAATGTTAAAGTTAAAAGAAAATGGTTTAGATCAAACATAATTTAGTGGTATTTCGATTTGTCACAAAGCAATTTCTGTGCAGTTTAATTCGCTAAGATCATCCAAGAAGAAATGTAACATAAGTTGTGCCATCTTTTCATTTGCTAATTGAATAGAATGATTTATTGATATTTATACATACATTCACTAAAACTTGAAAATGGATCAATGTTAGTTAGCACATAAAAGTATCGCCCATGTGAAGATAGGCTAGATATGCGATACAAGACATGTTTTCAGGAAATACTCGAATTAGTTGCTTTTAAATTGATCAAAGACGTACATGTTTCTATGATTAAATAATGTTGATAAGATAACTTCTATAAATTTCAAAAAATAACATGTAACAATCATGTAATATACAAAATGTTCATAAGATTCATAAGCAATTTATTGCTACAATAAAATAGTACAAAAAACTATAAACTACAAACCTACAAAAAGCTATATACAAATATAATAAATATATATAATATTAAAATGTGTGTGTCTGCATTTTATACAAAATTTTCAAATGAATGTAGTGCATTATTGTTCGCAATTTTTTTCAAATTTAATTTCACTATTTAAGTTATTCTATAATTTAGTTGCTGTGTGGTGAAAACTATTAAAATATTTATCCAGGCATAAAATATTTGAGAACGTTCATTTAATATAATATACTATGTTTTTTGTGAGATTTCTGTTTGTATTAGGGGAAAATATTTTGAATTGTGTTTTTCCAATATTTACTTTCAATTGATTATTTGAGAACTATTTTGTTAAATTTTCGATGTCATATTGGAGATTTTTCGTTGCATTAAAGGCATTTATATCAGTACTTATGAGACAGGTATCATCTGCATATTGATAAATTTTATTGTTTTTTACCTGTTTATTTATGTCATTAACATAGATTGCAAATAGAATAGGTCTGAAAACTGTGTCCTGTAGAACACCACGGTTGTTATAATATATTTTAATTTTATACCATTAAGTATAACTCTTTGCAGTCGATTTTTAAGGAAAGTCATTATTAACTTAACAGATTTCTTATCAAAGTTATAATGTATTAATTTGTCCTTTAATATGTCAAAATTCATTGAGTTAAAAGCTTTGCTCAAAACAAGAAGCGCAACACAACTACATTTGTTTAGGCTTAAATTTGATTTTATTTGTTCTGATATTGATAAAATGCATCTTGAGTGCTAAACCATTACGAAAACCAAATTGTTTTTTTGAAAGAATATTTTCAGATATCAAATTATTTGATAATTTAATAATTTTTCGAATAGTTCACTAAAGGGTTGGCCAATGCAAATGGGCCTATAATTTTGTGCATTTAGAGGGTCACCTTTTATATATAGGGCTTATGTCCGATTTCTTAAATATATCCGGGAATTCATTATCAATAATGCATATTCTAACTGAATACAATAATCACGAATCAATGGAATTTCTTGGATTCCAAGTCTTTTTCTGTGAAGTTCCGACAAAAAATGATTGCGAAACTTTTAATGTAAAAGTTAGCATAAATATTTTTGAAGGAGAGGTGCTTACGAATGTGGAAATTCCGATTGATCTAGAAAATGATGCCGAATACAGCTTAGATGTGTTTTTTATATTTTTCATTCGGAGAAGGAAATAATTTCATTCACAAACAGATTTTTCGAAATTTTCTATAAATGAAGTTGATAGTGGTTATTAAAATTGCGATGTTGGTCAAGGGGATGAAACAGAAATCATTCTTTTAATGAAAGTCGTTATCATTGTTGCCATTTTTGCTAGTTTGTTGTTTGTGATTTTCATACAATCATTTTCATCATAATCTACGAAAGCCATTGAGAAGTGCAAAGAAGGATGCAAATGCTAGAAATGTTTTGCTAAGGAATCAAAAGGAAAATAGCAAAATGCGGGAATGCAAAAGCATAGCTCTGCAAGACTGGTGACCCTCACCCAATAGGTTCAAAACTGTAAATTTACTTTTTGATAAGTTTTATCATTTTAATGTGAATTTTATATTTTGAATTCGTATTCATTCATTAACAGTTTTTGCAAAGGTGTAAATAAACTTTCGAAAATTTTGATATGTAAATTCGGAAGAAAGCTAATATCATTATTACTTTTGAAGAAAACTTTGATTATGACATCATTTGAAAAAGTTCAATGATTATCAAAAAACATGCATCTTTTAAAAATTGTACATTAAAATTGAACAACTTTACGGTATAAACTGGGGCAGGGCCTGTAACGGCCACTGAAAAAAGTGTACTTTCACAGGCTTCTATACTAAGAGCACAGCTCGGGCATGTTGCTATTCGAGTATCCAAAATCTTAAAATATTTGTTTGATGTACACTGGGTCTGTTCTGCATATCTACCCATTGAAGTGAAACCAACTTAAACTTTAAAGTTCTTGCAAGATTTTGCAAATTCCCCCATGTCATTGAAAAAGGCAATTTTATGAAAAAAAATTAAAGTAAATAAATTTTTTATTAATACTTTACCAACAATTTATTGATAACGAAGTTTTATTCAAAAAATGTTATTTTTATCAATTTACTTGAATAAAATACCAATAAAAAATTGATAATAAATTTACTACTGAAATTTTACGAAAGCAATTAATTAATAGNAGGAAGAAAGCTTGGGAAGAACTTTGTAGAAACAGTTCATCTGTGAATCTCGGCTCATACAAGAACATTAAAATGAAAATTTCCAAACTAAAACGCAAAGACAAAGCACTACAGTCAAGGATCATGTACGATAAGATAACACAAGCTAAAACCAAATGGAAATTTATTAACCGGTTTTTAAATAAAGAAAAAAACATGATGTGCGACATACAAGAAATTAATGTGAATGGAAACCCAGTATGCAACTCTAAGTCAATAGCTAATTATATGAATTCCACTTTTCAAAATATGGGATCATACAAAGGCGAGCATGTTTCATACGAAAGGAAAATAGAAAAACCCGATAGCACATTTAGTTTTAATTTTATTAACAAAATTGAACTTGAAAAAACCGTAAAAAATCTAGACGTAAATATCTCTAGTGGCAGCTGTGGAATCCCAGTATTTATCTACAAAAAATTTATCAAGCACTTCGACGAATATTTGCTATTTGTCTTTAACTTCTCCATTCGGACATCAACATTTCCTATAAGCCTAAAAAGTGCTGACATAACACCAGTATATAAAATAGGTGATCATTCTGACTGTTAAAATTACAGACCAATAGCAGTAACTAATCCAATATCAAAAATCTTTGAAAAGATACTTTGCTCTCAAATCAATGTGTACCTAAAAATTATAACATTCTTTCACCTATGCAGTGTGGATTTAGAGATGGATTAAGCACCACTGACGCACTTCTTACTCTAACTGAAAGTATTCATTACAATCTTAACAAAAATGTTAGTAGCAGCGTAGCTTTATTGGACCTTAGTAAAGCCTTTGACAGCTTAGATTTCAAAATACTGGATAATAAATCATCAAACTATGGATTTGATAAAGATTCACGAATATTTATAAATATTTTTTTTAGTAATAGAGAGCAGTGCGTCAAAATTAATAACATCTTTTCCGACTACTGTATAAGAAATATCGGAGTACCCCAAGGAACTGTACTAGGTCCGATAATATTTAACTTATATATAAATGATGTTTCACAGTTCATAAAACACAGCCAATTAATCCAGTATGCTGATGACATATGCATCATAAGTAATCACAGCAGTCCAATAATTTCAACAAAACATCTTCAGATAGACTTAGACAGCATAATGAATTTCTTCAGACAGAATAAGTTAACAGTCAATACATCCAAAACACAATTTATCGTATTCGCAAATAACCATAACAAGCCACTAGTAAAGAATGTACAGATCCAACTATCTAAAGATGCACCAATAATCAAACCAACTGATTCTGTTACATATTTAGGGGTAGACATAGACACGCACTTGAAGTTTGATAAGTTTGTTCGAAGGAAGATTAAAAAGATGGCAGCTGGCATATTATACCTAAAACAAATTAAACAGATAACTAGGGGCAAAACAGTTGTTGACGCGTTTGTGTTGAGTCACTACAGATATGCATGCATACTATTGAATAGCTTAAGTATTGCACAGAAGGGACGACTAAATAGGATGTTTAACTGGTGTATATGCACAATGTTTGATATTAGCAAACATGAAGTTGGTGACTACGTAAACAAAGAATCAATACTTTCACCCACGTTCATCACGATATATTCCAGTCTGATTCAAACGTACAAGTGTGTGAAAGGAAATCGTAATGGTGACAAATATCTCAGCTATAACAAAAGAGCAAATAAATGCATTAATAACTATCAAATTAAAAATAAATATTGGAAAGATTCGTTTACAACCAACACCAGTAGCCTATGGAACAAACTAGATTCTAATATACGTAACGCACCTAACTTAAAAATATTTAAAAAATTATTAAAACAAAACCTGCTTGCCAACCAATTCAAATTAGGATATTCGAACAAACTGAATATATGGCGAAATTATTAGAATATGTCATTTTTGTTTCCTATTTTTAACTTATTTTTTGTTTTTGTTTATTTTAATTATTGTTTTAGCTTTGTTTATTTTATTTGTACATCTCTGTAAATATCAGTTTTGTAAATATGTTTGTATATATTATGTACACTATTTGTATATATTTTGTAAATAATATTTACAGACTGTAAGTACAGAGAATGTACAGGGATAAACAGAATAAAAGCTACTTAAGAAAAAAAAAATTTCCAAAATCGCCAAAGGTTGCAAACATTTCTTTTAGTTGCAAAATTGTGCATGCATTAAAATTATTAGTGAAAACCCCATTCTATTTCTAGCAAAGAACTATTTGAATTTAGGTCGCATTTCAGGATTGTTATCGTCATATCCAATTTCAGCAATAAGTAAAAGTTAGGCATAAATGTATTTTAGGTAATTCAATGTCTACACAATAACCTACTTGATATAATATAGCAAGCCCCTTTGTGGATACTAATTTAACGTTCATTTGCTTATTGAATAAATGTGACCGGTGATCTGAAAGTAGATAATTGATCTGGGACCAGACAGCAAATTCCTGACTCGGCGAACTGATGACCCAGTTGCAAATCTACATCTAAATTAATCCCGCATATTATATAGCGGCATTAACAAGCAGTATCTAAGAAAATTTGAAGTAAAAATTGGGCAGTTAACATTATATTAGACTATAAAAACACTTAATTTACAATGAATTAAATTTACAATTTTCAAAGTCAATAATGGCCATTTATAAAACACCTCTATGTACATTTTACAATTAAAATATGTTGCTAATTTTGAAACGCCTCATTCTCACAACAAACGTACATTAGTCATAAGACAAATATCATTCAAGAAAAATGCATCATTTCTTTATTCATTCCCCGATTCACCTGTGAAATGAACTACCTTCAAAATTTAAATGTCAAGTCTCTAAAACCTTTCTAATAAAATTAACACGTTTATACACACTAAATAGTTCTGAATTTATTCGACTATAAGTGAAAAGCTTCTAGAGGGCAAACTTCAATACAAAAAGAAATTGAAATGCCATAATTTAAATGTGAGAAAAATATATTCGGTGGCCTCCGTATATATTTTGTAGAAATCTTTGAATGTATGTTTTGTTAAGCACTTCG
Source organism: Hofstenia miamia (assembly GCA_900660155.1). Classification (NCBI taxonomy): domain Eukaryota; kingdom Metazoa; phylum Xenacoelomorpha; order Acoela; family Hofsteniidae; genus Hofstenia; species Hofstenia miamia. The sequence goes on along the minus strand of CABFPE010000042.1, from coordinate 1,206,218 downwards.
GTACAGTGACGAATATTACATTGTAAAAATTACCACAAACTAAGTTTCCTCTTTTTTATTATCCCCTATTTAGGGTGAGTTAGTATAAGCGAATTTATTGTACCTAATCTTGTATACAGTTGTTTATGAAATCTTTTATAAAACTTAAAATATTTTTATTGAAATCATTCATCAAATATATTAATGTAAGCTGCATTCAATAGATTAGTATTGAAAAATTATTAGGTCGCATTGTGATGGGGTTATAAGTCAGACTACAGAAATTATATAATTTGGTTAAACACTGAAATGAATGTACATTCAAGTATTCAATTCTAAAAACACACAACACAATATTTTTTCCAGTGTACAAAAATACAAAAATAATATATCATATTTAAATACTCAAAGATTATTATAAAAATAATAAAAATTATCAAATCAAGAAATTTTATCTGAAAAATCTGCAATGAATTTCCTTTCCATTTCGGAAAATAATTCCAATTTACTGATATCATCAATCATGCCTTTATGAATAATTCCCGTACGAAAATCTTTAAGAAATCTATGTGCAGCTACATTTATATCTGGTCCTTCTTTGATCTGGTTATGCAAATCTTTAATTTTTCTTGAAAATCCATGCTTCAAAGCAATTTTTCTGAGAATCTGATATACATTACAGGAAACTAAATACAAATAAAATACATGAATCCTAAAAAAATCAATTTATTGAAATTATATAGAAAGCAATATTGAACAATTTCATTGAATTATCTAAGGCTATTTTAAAGTAATTAATTCGAAGAAAACTAAAAACATTTTTAGTTTACATGGCAAAACATTTAGCAGACTGTCAGCTATATGTAGGTATAATCAATTGCAGCACAATCATCTCAGCAAATATGACCTGATTCTGCTCAACCGTATATAAACTAAATTCTAAAATTGTTAAAATTTGATTTTTGTAAGGATGTCTAGAAGAGATGGACATGGGCCAAACGTTTAAGCCCATCAACGACATTTCGGCTAATTTAGTGTCCATGTATCTGATAATTGCTAAAAAAATTCTTCGAGTGTTGATTTTCAAGCCGTGCTTGTTAGGCTGTATGTTAGAAATTTATAAATTATTTTGAGCGCATTGCTTGTAATAGTTAAGACTATGGCACTACAACACCCTTTGCAATGTCTCACCCAAACCTTCAGTGGTTCAGCATATATTCATTTCTAGAAGACAGTACCAAGCAGAGCTGTAGACAGGAAATTGCTTTTTTGTTAGCGCCAAAGAAATCTTGGACGAATAATTTCTCAATAAATTTTTATCTTAAAAACATTTCGTACTGCCGGCCTGGCAACTGGCGTTTATATTTGTTCAAAGATTAAAAACTTGATGGAAAATTTTATTCTGCAGGCTTATAATAAGACAACGATTAATTCCATATTGCATTCAGAATAAATACTTGCAATATTGGGCGAATAAATTCGACTTTAACTAAGATTGACTGAAGTTGAACTTTAACAAATATTTCTTTTAAATATTAAGTATTTGAAAAATAAAGTAACTAACATCAACAGCAAAAAAATAACTACATGTATTAAGTGAAAATTGAGATATTGCGATTTCACTACCTGACTAATAATTACTGCATATTTGATGTCTCTTGGAGTTATTCGTTGATCAATTCACAGCAGCCGGGCCATTATACGAGTCAAATATGTCAATAATTCGATTGGTTATTTTTCAACTCATTGGAAATATAAATTTTTATTGGGGACATCGCCATCTTGCGATATCTGGTTCGATCTATACTGCTCACACGATTAAGTTTTCTGTCATCGCAGCAAACGCATTGGAGAATTATGTAACTTCTAATTAAACTTCAGCATTTTTGAAAGAGTTTTTAGGGGCGTAAAATTCTTTACAACTGCACTACGTTATTTGTGATAGCAGTGATCAGCACTATCTTTATATTGTTGTTTTGTGGCTATTGGTGTATTATTTTGATAACATTCTGAATTTTGACGCTGGATAAGAATCATAGGTTGGTGATAATCGGTTTTTGTCCTGGTACGCCATCGTGTTTCACATGGAAGCCCAACACCAATAAAAAATGGATTTGATTTTCTTCATGCTAATTCATGTGAACTACTATCTGCAAATTTATGCATGTATTCCATTTCTAACTGTACAATAACAGAAAATACAGTTTTCTTTTTTTTCAAAGCCTAATATAAATACGTAAACTAACATACAAATCCGAAAGGCAAATTAAGTCGATTTTCTATTGTCCCTTTGAAACTAAACAAAAGCCTGATATTTTGTGTTTTACACAATGAAATTGCATTAATATTGAATTCTATTTATTGGTGATTGCATTAAAGATTTGAAATATTTTTAACACAAAACAGGAATTGTTCCTTGAGAAGAAATTTACATCTGATGTTTTAAATGCAAGAATTATGGAATAGAAACAAAATTTCTACAAATAGCAAATTTTATGAGGGGCATGAACATGCTAGTGCTTTGCTGAATGAAGCAAACAAAAAATGATCAAAGGTCATTTTGACTTACTATCGTTTTTCTAGTGTTAAACAAAAGTGAGTGCTACAAAGTTGGAAATCGATCCATAGTTGTAGCTGCTATTGGAACATGATTTGACAATAGAGGAAAAACGGAAACTTAAGAGAGAATGAGTGATCCATGGCACAGGTGCAGCAATGTTGGATGCAAGCTGTCTGATGATTTATTTCCACTATGACATTTAAGCTAGGTGGATATCATTAAAACATAAATTTTGATCAACATTTACAAAATTGCATTTTTGCATTTTTCAACAGAAAATTTGATTTCTTATGGAAAAATAACCTTTGGTATAGAATTTTCCGATATATTTAATAAAATGCATTTTTAGGCATATCTTCTGCTTTCCCATGTATCTCCGACCGCTGAGTAACAAATCATGAATCTTGTCCAGAAGATCCACGTTCATTATGTGGCAACCAAGAGGCCAGTTTCTCTTACTAACATAGTCATGATTTGCCTGAAGCTGTGTACGAGATTCTAAAACTAATGTTTGATGTACATCGAATCCAGAAATTCTAAGAAAATATATGATTTAATTGTAATTTTTCTCAAAATCAAATGTTGTGGAATTTTTCAGTATTCAAGGATTGTTAAGAAAAAACTAATCATTGGATTGCTATGAAATTTTACATGTACATTAATAAGAATGAAAAGAAAGTGCGTTATTTCCATGCAAAGGAGTTCAATTTCACTCGATTTCAATTCCTTACATCTTGTTGATAGCAAAGCAGTCTTTGAAAAGTTTACCAAGTTGATGGAAATGTATGGTCTCCGACATGACAACTTGATTTGCATGAGTGTTATCTCCAAAGTGATGCAAAAAACTTCCGGGTTTTTGGGTAACCTCAAAGAATACTGCAAGGTTCGGGTTTCCCTAAAAAACTATTTGGGAACAAGATAAAGTTAAACGGAATAATTTTTTGAGCGGAGCCTGGCCAGGGGTGGAAAATACATTTAAAATAATCAATATTTTAATTGATAGGGCAAATCTCCCCTCCTCAGTGTGTTAGTGACATTTTATACCTCAATGCGTTTAGGGTTAATAAAAAAATTGGGCAATATAACTGTGCAGCTTCCAAAAATGGAGACGCACTGTTCAACTCTTTTGCTATGAATTTCTGAACGAGGTTGTTAGTCAGTGGCCTGTTACTTACAAACTCGTGTCTCTTTGCTAAGCATCAAGCTGTTGGCAAAAGGCAAAGGAAAGAACCCTTTTACTCGAAGTCGACAAATTTATAGTTCAAGTAGCTCCAATATACCTAGTCACAAGGAAAGGTCGAACTATAAATTGCTTTCGATCGGTGCTTGACGTGATTCCTAAGCTTTTTTATGGTTGGATATCGATTATTTCTTTCTGAACCTATTCTACATCATTATCTTTATTGATTTTTTTCGAACTCTAAGTAGATATTCTTCTACTTTATTCTATTATATTTTAAGTGAACGTGAAGATAATGAACCTAAAATTCATAAGCGCTATAAACGAAAGCAACGAAGCGCAAGCAGTGATAAGTTCAAGTTGAAAAAGCGAAATCGAAAATTTATTAAGCGATCAATTCATTGATTCGTACCCAGTCATACTCGCGAATATGAACTTGTAATTCGGGTATACGCGGGTAGTACCTATGCCCGCACTTCACTAACAGACATTCAAGCCGAATACTACAAACAAATGACTGTAACAAATGAAACAAAATGTAATAGTAGTCAACATATGGAAACTGAATATAATCTAGGAAACATAAAATATTTATTAATAATGTGCACTATCAACTCTAACTAGAGAAACATCTAAAAGTACTTCAAATACTATTTGTATGGCATTTATTGGGTTAAAGAGAATTAGACACTAAAATTCATTGAACCTCAATTGTAGTGCTTGAGAAGGTCTCAGTATTTTGATCTTCTAACATTGTCAGAAACTGCTTTCTGGTGCATGTTAAAATTGCCGATATGGTTGCAAATTATAACAAAAAAACTAGCCAAGTTTGAATTCAATTCCCCTGAAGAAATTAACAGCGGTATCGAGCTCATTGGTCAGCCTGGGTACTATTCGATTAATTTTATAGAATTGGTGTACCAAAAATAAATCTGTCGGAAAATACGTATAATAATCTTCGATATATCAGAGTACTTCAACCGTGAAAATTTTGAATATTACAAGTTTCCAACAAATTTATGTAATGATGTAAAAAGAGCCAGTGCAGTTTGAGAATCTCAAGAAACCCAGAAACTATATTGGCAATTCAGTAATTGGCGAAATTGAGGGTACAAGCGAATTTGCAGAAATTGATGAAATAAAGAATACTGGACAAGTACAAGAGGCGGGCCGAGTTTACAAAAGGAACCTTAGTGATTTACTGGATGTTCAAGTTGCACACAGCAACGCTAAATCTGTTTCTATAAATAGATTAACTTTTTGCAGATATTTTCCATTTTTATATCCAAGAATAATTTTTTCTTAACAAAGTGGTCACACTGCATTAAATATATAGTGCCATAATGTCACGTTTTCCCATACATAACTTCTAATTTTCCTAAAATCGTGAGCCCAGTATCATCTTATTGACCCACTTCCATTGAAATACTTTGTCCCAGGTTCAAGTCTAATGAACTGATATTGTTGAAGGATTTCTAGTGTTAAAATTATTCATGAAAAAGTCTTATTGAATACAAAATCTAATTTTTATTTTACCTTATATACAGTATATTTCTAATTTGTTATAGTAGTTTCCACTCACCTTCACTTAATCCGTAGTGCTTCACATAATGAAACTGTGCTTTTTCATTAAGAAAATTTAAGACAAAATCCGCAATTATATCGTCATCAAGACTGCATTTAGTATAGTCGAGTGCGGCTAACAAAAGCCCAACATGAACAGTTCGAACATTAGCCGCCAAAATCCCTGGTGTATCATGAAGATACACTGGTGGGTACTCATTTATTTTAATCTTCTCCATCAGAGACCTAAATACACATCCAAATATAACAAAAGAAAGTATATTAAGTTGCGAGGGCAAGCGTAAATTTCCTTAGGCTGTACCAAGAATTAATACTAAATCTTTATTGTGAGCAGCTATATAATTTCAAAATGAGAGATAGTAATGAAGATTGTGATGCCATTTCAAATATAGAATTAGATATTGAGCAATTCTCAAGTGATTCAGACATTTGTGTCAATAATGACGATGTAATTGATAAAGCTGTTAATACTACCAGTGAAGATTATGATGAGTTATTGCTTATATACAGGGTGTAACAAAAGTAACCAGACGCTTGCAAAATGAAAGCAAGAACTGTAGTTACGTAGCTAAACATCAATGGATGGAAATTTAACTGTGATGGTTCGCCTTGCTGCAACAGCGATGTTATATGTTTAATCGATTTGGGGTTCAGATTTTTCATTCAAATTTTTGAAATCGTCATTCCTATTGATCGTTACTCAAGGATGATGATCAGAGACTGACTTGAGTGATAAAGGCTTACTTACTAAAGATAAAAGTTTATGGTAGAAACCCACACACTATGGACGATCTGAAGAATGCTATTACCGATGAAATTCGTGCTATAGCATTAGATTTGGTGAACAAGGTGTGCCGGTCTGTTCGTGACTGGATTTGCAAATGTATTGAACATGATGGTAATCATTTTGAACATTCTCTATTAACACTTTCTTCTTTTATGATTAATCTTTTTGGACATTATAACCTCAGTAAGTTGTTTTAGATTCGCTACACTGAATATTTTACTATGAATGATTCGTTTTTTTATTCCTACTCTTATGAATAAAGTTAGATTTCTCGTAAAATGAAGCGTCTGGTTACTTTTGTTACACCCTGTATATATATATATTGATTGAGACGGCCAGTCTGAGGGGTTGTTAATTTTGGTCTTCCAGACCGCTTGCGAGAGGAAAAATTTTGCAGTTGCTGATAGCGAGTAACACTTCTGGATACCGAAGATACTGACACGCCCATTCTAACAGCTATAGCGTGATCATTGTACCCCTCCTCGCACAAGCTATGAATTCGAGCACGCTTTGTTGGTGAAATTTCACTACCCCGGACCATATTTCAAACTATAATGATAGTGCTTTTTCAGTGAAAATGAATTGTGTGTAAATCTATAAAGTTGTGTTAATTTGATATAATAGTCTACCTTTGCAAATTCGAACTTTCTCAGAGGATTTACATGTATTAAGATAGGTTTGAAATGTATTATAGATTTCACTTGTGAGTGCACAAATTTCTCCATATGTTTGAAGCCAGAAATTATTGAACGTGATTCGAAAAAGTCCCCTAGTAATAGATTATTATAATTCCACAAAAAATGAAGATACTGCTCGTAAAATATTGAGAGGGTTCTCAATGTAAGCAGTCTCATTTTGATGTTTTTCAATTTGCTTGACATTCTTTGTTTGAATGTATACATAATTAGCAAAGAGTTATATATTGCATGTAGTAATAGAATAAAGACAATGATTTTACTCATTGAAAATTCATCAAATACTAATATACTGCCGGTTAAGAACCGCACCTATTGTGGTTTTTGCAATTCATTGTGACCTGGATAAGTATATTTTCAGGAGTCTCCCTATATAAATCTAAAAGAAATTATCGATTGGGGTTTACATTGAAAATTGTCTAACTTAATAATTATAATTATAACTTATCATTACATTGTTGAGTGAAATGCATTAATTTCCACTTATTGTGCTCATTGGACAATTGCCCTATTCAGTCTTTTTAGGTATATTTAGATTTTGTGACAAAGGAAATTCCATTTTAATTAAAATTTTCAGAGAATTTATATTTGTTTAGTTAGCATAGTAAAAGTAACGAAATATTAAAAAAATGTCCACAAATACCTTAAAAATAATTTGAAAAGATATAATCAATTTATGTCAATTGACCCATTCAGTCGTTCTAGGGTTAATCAAACTCAAATGAATACTTAATAGTTACGACACAAATTCTCGAAGGCGTTAGCAATAATGGACATCTTTGTCAAACAGCCAGCATACTGACAAAATATAAATAAATCCATTAATTACTGGTAAAAATATTTTACTAATCTATCACAAAACATGTGCATGTGCAACTCATTTACGATAAAAGTTTCTAAAAAATTAAGATGGCTGAAGAACAATTTAAAAATAAATGTAAATAAGTCATTGTCGTTAAAACTTATAGAGATATAAGTTAGTCAGCGGTAGGAATTTATAAATATGAATTAGAAATTAACCTAGTAACTCCGGGTTTATTTGCAACCGCTGCTACAGCTGTTTTTCTTCTGGCCATATGCACTCGACGAAGAACATTTATAACTGATGATTTGCCAACATTAGGAACACCGACTACCATAATCGCTTGTTCCGCAAGGTGAGCTCTGTTGTAACGTGGAGCAGACTCGATTGCATCGAAAACAGTGGGAAGAATTTTCTTCATTGATGGGTGCTTATCAGCAGCAGCATTTACGAACAATACTTCATAGTATCCTTCTTTTTTCTTCAAGTGGCGACTAAGATAAATTTAATAAATGTATATATCATGATAATAGATACTACATGAAACATAGAAAAAAACAGAAAATAGATAAATTAAACCCTATAATATTAATTAGTTTAACTCAGCAATGTGCTAATGATTATAAAATATTGGTGCATTCACATAAAAAACGATTTAGAGGCGATTTATGCCATCTACTACAACAGCCTTCAGAAAGTCTTACGATATCGAATTCTGTGTTTTAATGTCAATACAAGCAATGTCCGCCTTTGTAAGAAGTAGAATTCGCGGTTTGACTCCTAAAGCACCTTCAAATCTTTCATATCTTCCAGTGAAAGGCAACCTGGCGTCATGTACTTCAAGAATACAGTCAACAAAGGGGAGGTGACGCTGCATGTTCCTTAAACCGCGTTGCATGTGACCAGGATACCATCTAACGGCATCCATTGCTGGGTATGTGAAAGACTTCAACATTTGAATTATGATTTAAAAGATCATAATCATACTAAAAATAGAGGTTTTGCACTAATGAAAACTATAGATCTAAATTAACAACTATTTTTTCGTGAATCCATTTATTAAGAAATCATTTTAAGCGTTAACACTATTATATAAAAAATTTATTGAATATTCCAACAGTGAAACAATATCAGACCACAAAACTATCAGTAGTAAATAAATAAATATTTTAATAAATAAATTACACTTAGTTCAAAATACAGTGCTTTAGCTAGTCGATTAATTTTCAAAATTGGTTTTCAATCATAATTATATATTCAGTTAATTTCCGATTCAAATTCATACCAATTATAGGATATTTTATTGCAAACTAAATTTGTACATTAAAATGTGCAAAATAAAATTTGAAAATTTTAATCGAAAATCATATTTTAATAGGAAATTTCAAATCTGCTTACTTTAATTACTTTTATTAAAACTACTAAAATGCTTTTTAGGACAACATCTTTAGTGAAATTTAATAAATACATGTTGAAAGCAGCAGAAATGATCAACATTCCAATTGCAAATATTATTGGTGAGCTTTTATCTTAAGTACATAATGGCGAGTTTGTTAACAATTTTTCAACAAACTTAACAATGTAATGCTGTTTCTAAAATGTCAAATCCTATACGGATGGGGTGTATCTAGAATAAATGGCAGTTCTTAAATACACTGCAGAGGAGACGTCATCAAATGAAACCTATTTGAGAATATTTCCAAAGAATGCTGTAACATGTGAACGTGCCCCATCAATTCAAAAAATCAAACAAAAGTTCAGTAATAGAAAGGAAAGATATAATCACATGAGGATTTTGAACTTCCCTTTCCATAGTGCTGACAAATCAATTTTGAAGATCAAAAATAATTGTGCAAAACAAGTACAACATAAACTAACTTATAGTCTAAAAGAGTCTTTGGGAAGTGAGGATTTATGCTATTAGTATTTTGACGAAAACGCATTTATTTTCGGAAACAACGATTGCTTCTTATTAAATTTCTAGTGTTTGTGGAACTTGTATCAGCTTAGTTGGACTATATTAATATAGCTTTTTCATATACAAATATCTCATTATTTGCCACTATGATTGTGCTTTTATATGGTCACTTGTCAAGATGAATATTAAATCAACTCTTTCTATTCCCAACGATCATGTCATCACAGGTAATTCATCATGGCATAACCCTAAACATTTGCAAAAAGTTATTTTTGCTGTTATTCTTGACAAAGATGTTGAATTTACTGTAAAATTGGAAACGACAACTCGTAAAATTAAACAATATTTAAGATAAGTTTTTCTTAATCAGATATCTTAAATATAATTTGATGACTATGTCCACATAATATCACTTGTTAAGTGCGGTCAATTGAACAATATTAGGTACTTCAGATAAGATAGCAGTATTAGTAAAAGTAAAACTTTTCTCTATATTAAGAAAAAGAAAAAATATATATAATCAGAAATTGTGTGAACAATAAATCAAGACACTGGTAACAATAATAATAAATAATAATAAAAGACTTTATTAAACGCATAAATGCAAAAAAATTACAAACAATAAAAAATTAAGTTTTTCAGCAACGATGACAGTCACAGGGGATTAACTAGGAGCAGACAGATAAATGAGTAAAGCGAGAGATTGGATCCGCAAACAAGAAAGACACGGGGAGATTAAAAGTCAATAGCTGTTAAAGGGTTGGGTCAGGGGAAAATTTTGCAGAAGCACAAGCGCGATTAAGAAACGAGTGAAGGATGCGATGTTTCTTGGGACGGTGAACAAATAATGTATCAAGGTCCGGATTGCGAATAAATAAGCGATTGAACAGGAGTATACCGCAGGTAAGGTATGAAAGTGGAGTGGCAGGGAATAGTGGAGAATTTGAGAGAGTATTTTTGTTTGATAAGGGAGAAATCAATTTGAAAACATGCTTCTGGAACATTGCTATAGAGTGGAACAAGACATGAGAAGGCCACCAACAGAGTTGAAACATAGAGAAGAATCGCACAAGGAATGGATTTGAAAAATGGGAATTTCACAGCAGATGAGGCATAAAAGGGAAATTTCGAACTAGTTTGCGGAGAGTCAAGGACATGTGTCCCGTCCGAATCAAGGTTGCAGCAAATTGAACACCAAGATGAGCATGATGAGGAGAAAATATCAATGGAAGAGACAGACCCATGGTGGAGACACTGAAAAGGAGATACCACATGTTTTGGTTGGGCTTAAATCAAGATAGGTAACAAAAAACCAAATAGATAATAGCTCAAGATCAGATGAGAGATTGGAGGCAAAAGAACTGCAAAGACAAAAATTGCAGTGTGGTCAACATGCAGTAAGCAAGACGAGTTGAAAACGCAACTTGTCAAGAAGAATAGAATGAGGGAGCCGATCAAAAGCTTTAGAAATGTCAAAAAGTAAATGCAACAGTATCAGTACAATCGGGGTCAAGATAGCAGTTTTCAAACAGAGTTAGCAAGTTTGTAATGGTAGAACGACCCGTAAGGTTACCATGCTGAGAAGACGAGATGAGATAACGAATTTTAGGGAACACAAAAAGTAAAACGAGGTGCTCAAAGATCATTGACAACCGAGAAATAATAGCTATTGCGTGGTAAGAGGTAACCTGAGGAGGGAAGCTGATTAGATTTTAACAGAGCGGATACCCAAGATATTTTTTAACAAAGTAGAAACGCTTAGAGGAGTAAATAAAGGATTAAAAATGCATTAAATTGAATGAAAAGGTTAGGAAGTTTCATGCATGACAAAGGAGATTTAATAATGAGAGAAATGTCATGGGCGTTAGAGACAATATCGCAAAGACGAATCAACAGGAAGGCAAGTTAGACCAAAGCAAAAAGAAACCGGATCAGAGAAATTAGAGGCAAAGTTAGCAATTCTGAAAGCGCTAAGAAATAAAATATAGGAAAACAAACAACATTTACCAATAATAACGTATTACTTAATGCAAGTAAAGTGTTTTGAACTGGAATTCTGTATATGAATGAAACTAGGCATTGAAATAGTATTTCTAGGTGATATTTTGTTGATGAGTTTAGAAATTTTCAAGATGACGAGTTGTTTTGGGAAAAGTAGGTATTAGCCATATATTCTCTATACGCTAAATTTTTTGAATTTATCATCAATTTCTTAACAATTGGTACCTCGCTGATTAGAGAAAAAAATTTACGTAGCTTTCAAAAATAGTAATAAATGTTTCGAACATGCCGTCTAAATCACAATGCATAAAACAATTTTCCAAGTTTGCTTGCCTAATTAATTATTAATTGTGTTAAAGAATGGTCCTCGTTTGAGGTATTTTTATCCAACTATAAATGTGTTAATTTACTACTTATTTGGAAGATATGCATTATTATAGAATGATCGAAATGGATAGACTAGATAAGTATTTGAAAATTTTCACATTATCAACAAAAGAAATAATCGATAAGAGTTGAAGTGTTGCCAGTGACAAGGAAAGGAATATCACAATTTACTGTGTCAGTATCAACTGAGTACGGTATGAATTTTTATTGTTTAATTTCTTTCAAATTAAAATAACTAATATTCCAATCCCCCATTATCATTACAGATTTCCTTCCAAAAAGAAAGTCTGCATTTCATTTTCAATTTAATGATAAGAAAAATACTTACCATTGATTTGCTGTAACATTACGAAACTTTACGTAGCATTTAAAACTTACTTATATAACTTCTACTTTAAAGAAAACCGATCCGTCAAAAATTATCGAATTTAATTGTCTGATAAGCAAAGTACTCGAGCAAATACGACATGATCAAATACGTACAAGTATAGGAAAAGTGACAATTCCATTCAAAATAATCAATGGAAAAAACTAAACTGTTTAATGAATAATATAAATTTTGAAGTATTTGAAGAAATCATACGGTACGATATTGATGAAGCGATTGCATCATGTTGTCAGACAATCAAGAATTGCATTGACAGAGCATGTCCAATATTATAATTAATGTTAAAATGACGAAAAAGGATCCAATTTTCCTCTTCAAATTAAATATCTATTGAGAAATTAATTCGTAAAAAACAATTTGGTAGAGCTAATGAAATGTTTGAAAGAATTAATAAAAAAATAAAAAGGGTTTCAAGGAGAAATCCAAAAAGGGTGGGCTTCTGTAAATCAACTTACGGGATGCAATAAACTATCAAAGATAAATTAAGATTTTAATGCAAATGAAATAAAATGCTTACTAATATATCAAATGATTTGAATTACAAACAACCTAGAACTCCCCAACAATGCATCAATTATTTTGTGCATTAAAAAACGTTAAAAAACCAACTACAAATGTTCTATTTAATGGTACAGAAAATTTCAAGCATTTAAGAGTAAATTTTACGCTAAGCTAAATTTTAAATCCCATAATGCAATATTTTGAAAATTACTTATAGATAGAAGAATGAAAATGATGCAATTTCGAGCTTGTGCAATAATTCAATTATCCATTCATTTACAATGAGTCCACAATATTATGCAAAAATATACATATATTTGCTGAACTAAAGATGTTTTCTATAACAAACTTGATAGTCACTTAATACGGGCACGAAATATTGCAAAAAAAACTTCTTCAAACACAGTAAGCATTTCATTCCCAGATCAATCCTAATCCCAAGACAACTCATCTTGAAACATTATGTTGATATTTTCCAAACTCATCAAGAAATTACCACTTTTTAAGGCAATTTCAACGCCTGGTTTTATTCATAATCAGCATTCCAAATCAAAACATTTTATCTGCTTTAAGTACAGAAAAATTTTTAAAAAATGCACTCTAAAATTTCAGAGTAAGTCATTTTAAGATTCTCGCATTCACTATAGCTTCAGCTTACACATTACTTAGATATGTAAAAGGGCCATATTTATCCTTTACCTTCTGAGTAGACAAAAGATATCAGCTTTTTCTTTTGCTGATAAAAATTAAAAAGCCATAACCCAAGTGTGAAATGTTTTCTTTGTAACGTCTTTGCAAAGTATATTGCAGCACTCAGAATTGCCAATGAGTTTAAAGAACATTAATTTTCTTAAATCTAATTAAAAAAATTAAAATCAAATTTACAATCCAAGTTTGGCAAGTTGTGAAAGCATCTACTTGGCTATAGCATCTTAAATTTGCATATGCTTTATAAAATTTAAGTAGAAATTATTAGCAGTATAAAGAGAGTCGTAGGAGGTTCCACTTTTTTCTGATTGGTCGAGAGGTGGGTCGTAGGAGGTTCCACTTTTTTCTGATTGGTCGAGAGGGGTGTCCTTTGACCTGAGACGCCGTGGATATTGATGGAGGTGTTTTACTGACGTCATGGAAGTTATTTATCTAGCCTAATTTAGTTATACTTTCCCACATTAACTTAGTTTACATGTATTACTTTACATTTTTTTAGTTTTACTTTCACACATTAACTTACTTTACATGTATTACTTTCCCACATTAACTTACTTTACATGTATTACTTTCNGGAAATATTTTTCGATTCCACTTTTTAAACAAATATGTAATGTGGGAAAGTAAAACTAAAAAAATGTAAGCTAATGTGGGAAAGTAAAACTGTAAAGTAAGTTAATGTGGGAAAGTAATACATGTAAAGTAAGTTAATGTGTGAAAGTAAAACTAAAAAAATGTAAAGTAATACATGTAAACTAAGTTAATGTGGGGAAAGCATAACTAAATTAGGCTAGATAAATAACTTCCATGACGTCAGTAAAACACCTCCATCAATACCCACGGCGTCTCAGGTCAAAAGACACCCCTCTCGACCAATCAGAAAAAAGTGGAACCTCCTACGACCCACCTCTCGACCAATCAGAAAAAAGTGGAACCTCGTACGACTCTCTTCATACTACTATTATTTTCCACTATAAATATTTCCTTCAGAAGGAATCATTTTATTTTCTCTAAGGAGATTACTTAAATTACAATTATTAATAAACACAAAGTGCATTAAACTGGTTTTATCACATTTTTCGGCAATGAATTACTTAACTCAAGGTGGGCTTTTGCATTTCACCTATATCAAGATCCATTGGATCATAAGTGACCACATGGAATCCTATATTTATTCAGATAATTCTGAGCTATTCCAACAGGATGGATATTAGGCCTATCTATGTGTAGAGTGTAAAACAAAATGAATTTCAATAACCTATAATGAAAACTTTCCACTAAATAGCATTTAATTGTTTTAAAAGAATTTTCCACTTAATACATTTATTAAATCACATAAGAAACCCAACATCCCATCATTTGTAAATGGATTATAGTCATCTTGTAAAACAGATCATTTTTCATTAGAATGAACCAGAATTCTTTCAAGCCAAATGTCATTTATATGCAAGAAAACAAATTTTGGACAGTCAAAGTATTTGGGATGAATTTGCATGTGGAATCTGGCATTTTTCCTATGTATAACATAAACTATACTGCTATCAAATGGACTTAATTCCGATTACAAGTAGCATTTCTCAACAGGAAGCATTCTGGATCATGTGAGATCCCATTCAAATTCTGTTTAGTTATTCCTCTGAATCAGAGGATTCTTCAGAAATTGAATTCACATTATCAGATTTTATATTGCTACTTTCGTGTTCAGCATTGTCTTCAATTTGATTTTGCAAGTCATTGTATTGTAAAAAAAAGCATCAAAACATTAAGGTCTATGCCAACAAGGATAGTTACCACTCATGTCCGCTAAGGTTCATGTGAAACAGCCCACAAATTTGCAATGAGCTAGAAATTAAAACTTTCATCATGATTACTGTAAAATATCAATACCAAATATACAGTAGTTTGTAAACCATTTTACATAAAACCAAATAATGTAAGATGTAATTTCCATTGTTGAAATAAAATAAATTATTGTTGCTTACTGATAAAATGACAATGTTTCAGCAACAATTTCAATTCACATAGTAAATGCTCTGATATTCTAATTGATCTTAAAGTGCTTTCAGATGAGAATCTTTTGATTCGCATCTTTTGATGAAAATGCGTCCAGACGAGCATCCTTTTGATGTATCTATCAAAATTTGGGAGCGTTCAGACAAGCGTCTATTTGATTTACGTCAATTTGAAGGAATTGTGTTCAGACGAGCATTATATTGATGCACGGTAACTTGTTTATTCATCAATTATATTTAATAGGAATTGTTTTTCTATCCCTGGGAAGATTATAATCAACACCTCAATTACTGATTCAAAACATTAAAATTAAAATCGAATTTGATTGGATGTTTAATTCTATAGATATTGTTTATAATATTGCCAAGACCAAGTAGTTAATCGCAGATTGTTCAAAAAACGAAATTACTTGCTTAAAGTTTCCTAGTAATTATACAATTGAACAGTATAAATAAATTTCAATACATGCAGGAATTATATTGGACAACCTTTACCAAAGCGCCCGTATACATTTACTTACCACCCGTATAAATATATATATATATATGTATATATTTCTTAAATTGTTAGATATTTTCAAATAATAACAACCAGTTTACTTCATTCAGTATATACTCGCAATATAAAGCACTGAATCACTAAAAATCACTTTCCTGTTTTCCAACAGGCTAATGATTATAATAAAAACAAAGAATAGAAAATATATTAAAAATAAAAAATCTATTATATAAAACTTTATAAACCTAGTTGACTTCATTCCACTTTTTATGCAAATCATCTAATCTATGTTTGACATTTAAAGATATATCAAAAGCAGGGTGAAGTGGTTTTAGTCCAAAATTCTCATTAATTGATAAAGCTGATATAGAAAAGTGTGTATGCAGCGGATCTGAATATGTACCAGGAGCTTTAGAAAACCCTCCTAACACCTCATCCTAAAAGAATAAGCTTGTAAAAAGATTAAAAACTATACAATGTATAACCTAGGAAAACAAAACTACCTTATTTCATATCATCTTCTTACAGGACTTGTTAATAAACTTATAAAAAACACAAAACAAGGAACAGAATGTAAAATATTGTTGATTTGGATATTGATTTCAATTTTTGCCGATTGAAATAGATTGGAATAAAAACATGATACTTTACCTGACAATCTAGAAGGAAATTTAAATTAGCATTTTGGTCTATGAAATGTTTGCAATCTAAAATTGCCAATGTTGCACAAACCCAAAATGAGTAACATGAATCTTCATCTTTGTCAGGTCTTCCTCTGAACCCTTGAACTTGTTTTCGAATACACCAGTATATGAGACGCTCTCTTTGTTTAACGCTCAAACAATGTAAGCGACCCATCAAATATAAGCTAGCAACTGCACAATATGTTGCTCCTCCATGAGCCTAAAACCAATCAAAATAAAAAGTTAGTATGCAATAGAATAAAAACGATATTTCTTATGTCATTATTCTCCAAATTATGTAAATGAAAAAACTATCAGTTTTCATAGACAAATAAATAGCATTATATTTAGTTATCTATAAAATAATTTTGATTTTTCACAGTAGTTGAAAGTTTGCCCTTTATGTGTTAAAAATGGTTGAAAAAAGCAATTCAACATAAAAAAAAAATTTAAGTGTGTAGCCAAAATATGAAATACATAATCATTTCATCATAAAAAATGAAAAGTCAGTTTAACCTGACGTTTCTATATGTAAAAAGAGACTTTTTTACGATTCGTGTAAACTACTATTTTATATGGAATTCTAAGTGGGTAAGGTTAAACATTGTTTAAAAACATTGAAAGCCTTTATATGGGCACATCTACTGGTATGTGTCCGCTCAAGTAATGATGATTTCTGCTAAAATTTATTCTTGTGCCTGAAGTACATTCAAATATGAATGTTTTCAATGAGAAATCTGATTTTTGTAAAACAATTCTTGCCATGATTAATGTTCAGATAATGAGGCGGTCTAATGCCCATGGAAACAACAAGTACCCTGAAATATTTTGCTTTCTGAAAAAAATGGTGCTTTCAGAAGCGCCGAGCGCAATGTCAGAGGTAGTAGCGTGGAATTAAACACGAAAAAAGAAGACAATTATCTATTTTGTGCTGTCTTGAAGATTTTAAATGTCTCTATTAGTTTAAAAAATTTTTTAGGGTACCATTACAGATTCTGAAAAAATCCTAGAATTAGGGTTAAAGATTGGAACATAAATTTACTATATTTACACTTAATCAGAGTTAAACAAAATTAAAATGTGTTCATTAGTGCCGCATATCGCGTATACTTACTAATAAGCTTTGTCAATGAGAGAAAAAATACACATTAAATAGAAAATCAGAGGCCAAAGCATCAAGATAGAATAATATCGGGAATACTTAAAGAACTCATTGAATTTCAAACTCGATTCTCAAATTAGATTGATTCAACTATAAAGGATGTTTCAGTAAAAGACGAAAACTTCATCAATAAGACTAATTGAGACGCTGTAAACAGAGTATCAACACCAACGTGTCCTTCTCAATTGAGAGGTATTATATTTCATTAACAAGCTGTAACGCACCGTTACTTTAATTCAATTATTAGGGCTAATTTTCATCAATACCTCGCTTATGCCCGCGCTGTAAAACTAAAATACGAAATATAATATGAATTGGAAATACCTCATTAAACGGAGTCTGTCCAAATCCACCTTCATACGAGAAACTACGAAGTAAAAACTGAACACATTTGTCGACGTCAATTCCAGACCAATCGTCAATACAATAGGCAATTACACATGCAGAATAAATAAACCTGAAAATGACGTATAGTAACTATAGTAAAGGAAACATTGACATTAATTAATGAAGAACATGAATATATACAGAGGAAAACTTAAATTATTTTGATAAAACATTGGGTTTGTTATAGAATAGATAAATGATCTAATAAGTTGAATGACGATTACTTGTTAAAAACTGATTGGTGGGAAATATAAGTATGAATTTTGTACAAAATTTCAGGAATTTATAGGGAAAACCATCTTGTGTGGATATGTGGAAAAGTATATATATATATATATATATATATATATATTTTTCC
>CABFPE010000042.1:1126467-1141860 GCA_900660155.1 Hofstenia miamia | reverse complement strand
CCCTAAAGCCGCGCCTGTCTGGAATATTGGTCCAGTCACAGAAAGAATTTCATGGACATATTTTTAAATGTCCATTTTAACAAACCGCACAGTTTTTTTATGCTTTTTTGTGAAATTTGCGAGCTGGGCGTAAAAATTGCAGAAAATCGAGATTTTAATTTTTTCGTAAAAACATCCCTGTGCCCGGTTTATTTACGCAAATCCAATTTTTTTCAGAAATGTGTAGAATGGAAACTAGGCTACTAGCTAGCAAAATTTGGCGGGCTAAACTTTTCTCAATCAAAAGTTATCCGCGCCGCGACAAAAGTGGACAATATTTTTGAGACAGAGGGAGTAGTACATTATTTTTAGAGCAAAGCATTAATGATAACATTACACATTGTGTAACATGGATGTACTATCTTTTAATATAGGTGTAATCTATCTTTTTGGATATTTATAACCTAGCTGCACATTCTCTCTTGATCATCGTTCTTGAATATATTGCATAAAGATGATGATTGATGAAATTCAATGACGTTATTCATAAGTATATAATTTGTGAATAATTCGATCGATGTAGTTAAAGAATTGCAGTGTCATTTGAGATCTTTTATTTTGAAATAGTCTCTTGCATTAAAATCTGGTATTGATGACATTGTTATTGTAGCTAATATTTCCAAATGCCCCCTCACCAGTCGTGGAAAGATCACAAAGATGTAAATATCCTTAAATCTAATATGCAATTAATATTGGTGTGAATATTGACTTATGGAATACATTTAATAGGAGAAAATAGAAATCAATACACAAAAATAAACAAAATTCTGATATTCTCTTCACCACAACATTATAATTTAAGAAATTTATAAAATTCCAACTATTTCCTATTGTATAGTAAACAAGAGTTAAATGTTTTCTTACCCATGCAATCACATGAATTCATTTCAAAAACACAAGTATGAGTCATACGTTTGTAAAGGCAATTTGGATCTGAGACCTCCCTCCATTAATATATCCTGGATACACCTACACCCTTGATATATCCAAAGATGTTAGTCATATTTGTTCATTAATGATTATTGAAACCTACTAAGGCGTTAATTAGAAATTGAATAGCTATGGGAAATATATTATCCGTTTTAAGCATAAATTTGAAAATGTCCAAGCAATGAAAATTGACAGCACGAAACCACCGACATTGAGATACATAAGTTATCTATGCTATATTATATATATATATATATATATATAATGGGTGTGTCTGTATGTATGTGGCTGCCCAACTAAACCTCATGTGATTAAAATTATAATATTTCAATATAGCGAATAGGCAAATTTTGCTAAATCAAAAATTTTAATTATTTATACAGTAATTTTAGCATAACTATAAGTCATCGTATATACTGTTCCAAAAAACAAGAAATGGATTTTAACTTCGAATGGAATTTGGTTTTAGTGATTTTGGGTTAATTGTAGTGTATATTTTTGTGTTTAGTGATCCAAATAACTCCATAATGGAACTGTTGATAATGGCATACGCAAGCAAAACTTCTTGCGCTAATCGAATCATTGCTGTTGTTCCATATTTGCCATACAGTCGACAATGCAAGATGAAAAAACGTGGAGCCATCCCTTCTAAACTCATTGCCAACCTAATGTCAAAATCTGGTATACATTTTAAAATAGCACTGAATATTTCATATAATTTAGTTCAAGAGGTTATTAATGAGTAGTCCGATGTAATTATTTATTCAAAGTGTTCACTAAATTTTTGCAAGTTCCAATTATAATTTGGTATAATTTGAATGAATTTACAGAAATTTTAAATTATTATTATAAAATTTATTCCCGCACAAACTTTTTCACAAATGTAAATGGGAAATTCGTAAATATTTTTATAAATATCTATAAATATGTTGGAAATTCATCTAAATTTGTACATCAACTAGCTGTTGGAACGAAGGTCTCAGTATATAATGTTTTATATGATAGTGCTGATCTTAGTAATGTTCCAATATTTGCGATCGTGATTTTTGGGAAATCTTTCATTTAAAGGACGATTAGGATAGTCGATTGTCTTTTTTGATGTTTTTAAATTTCTCAAGACATCATTCACAATTGAAGTAATTGATCTTTGTTAATTTTTAAATCTTAGCGAATAGTTTAATTGGTCTTTTTAAAACCCAAGCTTACTAATGTAATAAGCCTTGTTAAAACCCTAATATTCTTTTTCGTTAACCTTAGTATAAATGCTTCAGATGCATATGCATAATTTGGCTTAGTTAACATATTGAACATATAAATTCTTCATGTAGTTTAGTAGATATGAAACTGGTGATACAATGAAAAAATAGGTTGACATAGAACATCTGATAGAGAAACAAAAGAACGAGAAGTGAGAGAATATATTGCACTGTGAATTTTATTAAACGGAAGAGACCACTGTACCGGAGAAGTAATTGGACTTTAATAGAGCTTTTTATAATTAAAATAAAATCAGATATTTAACATGCACAGATCATTCATATTGATGGAATGTATCACCTTTCAATGAACAAATTTCTACACAATTTTTCTAAATTCATATTATATTTAGGCTTCGATATAATTATTGTCAAAAATTCTAAATTATCCAGAACTGAGAAGCGATTGTATTCATTACTTTATTTCAAAATAAAATGTTTCGTGTTTAGCATCATTTGTTTGTTTTGGGGAATTTCTATTAGACCCTCACCCCATATGTAACCAGCGCTTTTAGTTTTATTGTACATAACAATATATTTTTTAGGAATCAGTCATCTAATCACAATGGACCTCCACCATAAAGAGATTCAAGGTTTTTTCAATTGTCCTGTTGACAATCTTCGTGCTTCTTCTTTTCTGATACAGTATTTAAAAGAATGCGTAGTAACATTGAATCATGTTCATATTAGTAAATTTTTCATTTAGGGTACACGATTTGATAGAGTCGTAGTCGTTGCGCGGACACCAGCACAAGCACGAAGGTTTTGTTTGTTTCTTAAGTTCAATCAGTTTTTGAACGGCATTAAAATGTCAATTGCTGTTTATAACGAGTGCATATATGAAAACTATAGTTTTACTCGATTTATAGTCATTAAATGAAACATGAGAAATTGCTTAAAGTTTAAATGAAATGCAAAAGTGCAAGAACTAGAAAAGTAACTAAAATATATAGATAGAAAGATTTTCAATATGTAGAATAATACCTTTCAGCTTTCAATCTCTATACATTTCTACTTATCTTATTTATTCTCAACATTACAGTGTAATTAAGTCTTTATTTCCATTCATCTTTCCGTAACTAGAACTACCCTATTCTCTCATTTTGATTATTTTGATAACTTAAATTCAGAAAATTTTCAATCAGTCATCAAAATTTGAAGCTTTAGCGAAATCTCTATCAGGTTTAAAAGAGAAGCTACTAAGAAATCATTACCATTTATTGATCCTTTAATTAACTGATCAGTAAAGAACTTTTTGCATAAAAAATATCAGATAATCGTAATGAAAATGGGAAGTTCGAATATGCGTTTAAGCTTAACCGAGTTGACCATATCCGAGTTTTACTAACGGAGCTGAGATAAATAACAACCAACGATTAAACTATCGTGATGAGATAACTTATTATTTTAAACATCTTTTAATTTTGTAATTCAGCTTAACGACAAAAATTATCGTAATTATATAAAACTACTATTAATAATCACGCAATTATATTTTTTTAAGGCGAAATCTATTATTTTTGTAGTATTTGTCTTTTCATGATTTCTACAAGCCTTAAACTATTTTCAACTTGATATTTTATTCGCTGAAATTTGTTAATTTTCTTAATCGTTGGGTAATATGATTGCAAATTTAGAGCCAATGCTTTTGCTGAGCGACTCAGATGTAACATTGCAGTTATTCATGGGGAGGGTCTACAGCCAGAGGGCGATTGTAATGACGGACGGTCAAGTCCACCTATCACTTCTGGTAATGCAGCCTTTTCTCCACCAGATTTTGATGTCGGCTTGTCATATATTCCGTGTGAGTGTCCTTCGATTTTTAATTTATTTTTTGCACAAAATTTGACCATTTACATTGGCATGAAGTACATATTATTACTAGAATAATGTTACTTCGTAATATCAAAGGAGTTACGCAAATATTAAATATATTTTATTTGGTAAAATAATTATATATTTGTTTTCTAAAACGGGCTTAATTATGTTTTTTGAAGAAAAGAATGTGTACAATATCGTGTCAATGTATGTGTTAATGTTTTTCAGAGATACTAGCGATTTGACTTCGGCAGAGAATATATAATGCCATTAAGCTTATTTTTCCGTTTATTAGAGGTAAAACATATTTAGTTTGTGGGTATGTTATGCAGATTGAGAACGAACGTTTTTCGTTTATCATTGTAATTATATTTATGCTTTTATAGTGTATGACGACTCACTTGGTACGTAGTTTGTGTTGTTTTAGTGTTTTTGCTCTTCTCGTGTACATTTTATTCCTTCTGCACTTTTTACTTTTCACCGGCTTTCAATTGGGAGAAAGAATTCACTCAAACGTTTATCAATACACTTATTAAATTTATTTTATTTACTTTCTTTGCTACAAAGTTTGAATGTCATGGAGGTTTGTATTTATTAAGTCTTCATTGCTGAATATTGGAGTGGGATTCTATGATTTATATCTAATAGAAATTACAAAAATTAAAAACTCTTCTTTGTAGCATTTCTGTTGCAATTTTTCGGTTTTGTGCGTGCCGTATTTAGATGCAGCTTCAATCTTTAATATTTTGTGTGAGTTATATTTATTTATAGATGCTTTTCTACGATTAACCAATATTGCATTTATTTTTATTTTTATTTTCATTAATTTGGCTGCTGCTTTAAATTGGCAAGCTTTCTTACTTAAAGTTTAAGAACTTCTTTAAAAGGAATTCTAATATTGGTTATCTTCTTTCTATTTGCATGCATCGTTTGCATTTCTTACCCTTCATTTCATAGAATTTCGCAGAACTACTACACTATTTGTGTTTTATGTTAATTCTCATGGTTATTTTGTATATCATTAGGTGATTAATATTCTGAGATAAATCAGATGTTTACTTCCTTTCTTTAATATACTACGCTCAAGTTGTTAGCGTTCATATGGATTTTTGCTTTAACGACGACAACATATTTGATAAAGAGAACAAGAGAGGTTCCATCATGCTTGTTCAGCGAAACTATCGCTAGTGATGTGGATCAATTATGATCTGGAGGATAATTTAGTGAAGCGAGCGAATCGACCTTGGAAGTGGGCATACTGACAGATGTTCATACTAGGCAGATATTTTTTAAATTTTTTGGTACTAACTACAATTTCATCTGGAAGAGGCACCAATTGCGTATATCGAAGGTGCCTAATTGATAGTTCGTAGGCGTGAAATGGATATCCATTTTTGACATGTGGACAGCTGGCCTGATTTATTGCTATTCAAAATTGAACCGCTCTCTAAAAATAAATAGAAAAATTTTTTTCGAAGAACATTTGTGCCGGTGATGTATTACGAAAATCGTTTTGACTCCAGTTCATTTTATAGAATGGAAGTTTTGCTTTGCTTACTTATGTAATTGTAGATAATGTCTAAATATAATCCTTATTTATATATAAATATATTTTCCACTTTGAAACTATGCAGTAATTTTAAAGCGCCTTTGCATATGTTCAAACATTAAAAACAAATTTATGCTATAGATGTTCCAAAGTTAATTGTATGACTTATTGTTCTATGCCTTGTTTTTACATTACTGTTTACAAAACACTGATGCTTTTGGGAATTTTGACTGAACATTTGGGGACACTTTCACAATTCTTGCTTCTAGATAGTGCTGGTAGAGATATTCTTCAGTACAATAACTACAAGTGTCAACGTTGGCTTTTTTGTGGCAATTAAATACCTGAATTTTTGGAAATGTTTCAAAGGGTTTTTTCCAAATAATCTGAATTATTTTTGGAATTTTTGTTTCTGAAATACAGTTAATTACATCAATCACATATACCTGTCCGCCAAACATGTAGTATTAATTTGTTCATAGTGCTCGAAGTTATCTGAATCATTTAAAAGATTTGTTATTAATTTTTACATACTCATTAATAAATAGTTCAGCTCATCTGAAAATGTTATTAAACTAATCCTAAAAATTGGTTTTTGCAATAACGGAAGAAGGCATAGAATGTTAATTTAACGATATAGCCCAATGTTTCGAAAATTTCGTTCGTGTGGGAACATTTTTTGTCGAATTTAATATTGATCTTTCTATCTTCGCAATACTCGATTGAGCAGTTGTCATATATCTTTTTTTGGTGGTTGGGTATTAACAATTCACATGTATATTTTGTAGATTCTTCTACTTCACCTAGCAGCATACCCTGTAAGAATTTGTGTTAGCATGCTGTTGACTTAGAAATTTTGCACTCGTACTATGTTATTCTTCTCTTGATGTATTGGATCTGTATCTTTCGAAGTAGGATTGTATATTTCAAATGAATGCTGCTGTCAAATGTATATTATCAGTTACAAATGTAGTGAATATTGTAGTCCTTTGCAATTATATATTTAAGAATATCTATGCTTTGACATGCTTGGTAAGGAATGTATTCTTAAGGTAGCTATCGAGGAATGAAATTTCTTTTGTAATTCAACCCAATCCTCCTAAATTTTATGCCACAAGGCTGTTAATAAGTTTTCATGAATATTTGTTAAAAAATTTATTTATGCAAATTTGCATTTCCATGGCAACCAATGAATGGGTTTTTTAAATTTTAATTTTTCAATCATATCCATTGACAAAGAAGAGATAAAGTGCTCAAATCACACTCATTTTGTCAAATAAAGATATGGATAGGACTTAAACTAAAATATTTTCAGAACTTCTAATAATTTTTAGATTACCGATTTTTTTACAAAAGCGGTGTTATGTCAACGTAATTAAATATGCTTGACAGTAATAAACTCAAAATTTACTCAGATATTCGAAAAGACTTTAGTTTAAGTCATAGCTACTTATCAAAGTTATATACAATGAAAATTTCATCAAATTTTAACAAAAAATAAATTTTTACTACTGAAAATCTCGTCAAAAAATGCCGAAAATCAAGTTTTCAGAAAATCAATGATTTTATACAAGTGGTCCAATAAATCATTTTTAAAAAGCTTGATGGGAAATCCAATTGATTGGTTTACATATCACACCCTAGATGGTAGCATATTACAGTGCATCATTTCTGACTTGCAAATTGTCAAATTTTGTTATCAAATTAGTGTTTTTAGACGAGTTTTTACAGATTTTCTGACGATTGAAATTTTGTAGAAAAGAATTGAAAACATATTTTTATCACTTTTTCAGCTAGATATGATTAAAAACATATTACTTTGTATAAGAAAACATTCTGAATTAATTTGAACCTTAAACATTTATTTATGTAGAACTTCTTGAATGTAAAAAAGAAATGATATTACATCAGACAATGTCATTTGAAAGCCTTTAAAAATGTTCGAGTAGTTGAACTTTTGTATTTGAGATCCGATGTTCACTAGTACTCAGCAGGCTTTAAAGTAGTGGACGTATTGTCAGTATTCGTAATTGTTAATGTTCCCGACTGTTCTAACAAAATTTGTCCGAATATGGAAAACATGGTTTAGATACCATGGAGAACTTGAAGTAATTCAAAGTCATAGTGAACCCATTATAAAAAACGTATTTGTAGTGATCTGTTAGACAGCTGTATATATGTCGTAGCAGAATCTACTGCATACAAACTATGATAGTGTATTAGAGTTTCAGTTTTCTCAATTGTTTTCAAGAAACTAAAATTTTGATAATTGTATTGTTCTCTTACGTAGCCATTTTAAAATGTTAGGAGCAATCTTGAAAGAACGCTGCCATGCAAATCTTACCAAATTGAGCAGTTTGATAGAGAACGATAGAAAATTTCCATTGGTTACCATTATAGTTCGCAGAAAGAGCATTGATACTTGATAGTGCTTCCCAAAATATTAATGTCTATTTAAAAGAGTAATATTAATAAGGCATTCTAAAAGTGAATTAGTTCATAATAGTTCATAATAATTAAAAATTTCAATTGCATATAAAAAATAAATGAAAATATTTACTGGTATGCTAAAAATTTACCTGTTAAGTTGATATTTTTGTTCCGTTGGTTTGGTAAATTTATTTGATATCTAATTTCATTTAGATTCGACTAATAAAGTCATAGCAGATAAAATAACCTTTAATAAATCCGTTATTTTTTCAAATTAGAGTGATTGTATCCATGTTTTCCGTTGTGAATGTCGTGGAGCTATAAACGTGTAATTTTTAATGGCTTTGTTTCCAATTGTTTTTAATCCAGCTTGCATGAAGTATTTTACGATCATCATAAAATATGCGCTTGGTTCATCCACTATTACTTGAAGCAATTAACACTAGAACAGACAAGCCCTGTGTCAAAGCTAAAATTAATATTGAATTTGATGCTTGGCGCACATTTGTTTGAAAATATTTTGCGGCATGTTCATAAATGTGTAATACGAAGTATGCAAGTAAATATGACGATCTGAACAATTTTTCAATTGAAAAGCTAGAAGCCTTTATTGCGATCCAATACACCAGAGGAGTTTATGGGAAAACCATAGCGTTGATTTCTTATGGTCAAATCGTGGCATTCCTCTTATAAACAAAAACATGAGTCGGACAGAATTTGTTAAAATAAAAAAATACATTCGTTTTGATGTCAACTCAGAAATCAAAGAAGATCAATTTGCACATATAAGCTTCGTTTGTGATCAAGTGGCAGAAAATTTTCAAAATTCATATGTGCCTCGCTATTGTCTTGCAATTGACGAACAGGTCATGCCACTAAAATGTCGTTGTCGCTTTATAATATTCATCCCCAATAAACTCGATAAATGTGGGTTAAAATTTTAGATTCTCACGGATAATGAAACGAAATGTATATACAATTTTTCACCATATCTCGGAAAACATGAAACTACTGACAGAAACGGAAAGCTCCTAACGAATTATGTCGTGGAAAAGCTCTCTGAGCAACTATTTAACAAAGGACACAACATTACAACTGACAATTTTTAACAAAAATATCCTTGGCCGAATATTTATCTCAAAGAAGACAACTCTTGTACGATCAATAAGACCAAATAGTAAGAGACTGCCGAAAGATCTGATTGAAAGTAAAACTTTACATTACAAAAGTAACTTCTGTTATCAAGAAGAAAAGAAAATTCTCTTGTGCAAATATCAGTGCAAAAAGAATACAAATGTTTACTGCTTTCAACGATGCATGTAAATCCCCGAGTTGATAATGATGCTAAAAGAAAGCCGTCCGTTATTAAATTCTACAATAAGACTAAATGCGGCGTGGATTGTGCAGATGCCATGCTACGACTGTATTCTACAAGATGTGCTTCAAGAAGATGGACAATGGCGGTTTGGGAGAATTTGCTGGATATGGTTGCCTTGAACGCTTGGATAATCTATAAAGAAGCCTCAGGTAGCAGTATTACAAGAAAGGGTTTCATTCTGTCATTTGTCCAAAACCTATCAATGAGCAATCAGACCAAGACACCCGTAAAACATCTGGAAGATTCCTGCGATCAGGAGGATCATGCACAACCACAGAAACTTCAGAAATGCATTAAAACAGGACGCAAGAACAAAACAAGTATTATTTGCAAATACTGTGGAAAAACACTATGCGGAAAACACTGCACTGGTGAAGTAATAAAAATTAACTACACAACCTGCGAACAATGTTTTACAGTGTAAATATTTTCATGAAATACACGTTTTATATCTAATACGTAAATACGTACCAGCTTAAACCATAACTATCTTCTAATTACCTAAATATTATTTCATTTCATAATTTGTCAAATTTGACCCCTCTGCTGTTTAAGGAATAGAAATTGGGTGGCTGTTCTAGTGTTAATAGAACTGTCAGAATTATTTTTTCATTTTGTTATGAAATCAAATATATTTATTCGCGATTGCTAAAGATGTCAATTTTTTTATGATTTTTATGATTATAAAATTTTATGTTTAACCTTAAACAGCCTGGAAATTTTTGAAAAAATCTTCATTATACTACAGAAAATTTTTAAGCGCTTATAACTCAAAAAACTATGCTCAATTTGAAGGCATCTCGTGGTAAAGGAGAATATCCTCTTTTTTCGCTCTAAATCCCCGACCTCTGACTTTACGCAAGGCATTTCTCAATGAGTTCGGGATGTCTTTGCACATGTTAAGAAACAATCAAAGATCTATGTTGCTTAAAACCTTATAAATACCTGAACATTAGGTATGTAGAGAATTTGAATCTTATCAAAAAATCGAAATTTTCAAAGAAAAATTGTTAATCGTTTTAACAACTTCAGCCACAACAATACGCTTTAATAAAAGTTTTCAAAATTGCATTAAAGCATGTTCCCCAATAAATCTTCTCATTAACTAAAGATTTTTAAATTTGCTAATAAGCCTGGAGAAAATTCTTTGTAAGTGTGGAAAACGGTTTGTCCTTTATAAAGGATGTCAGGCTGTTTAAGGTTAAAAATCAATAGAAGGCAACTAGTTGGTATTATTCAGAATAACTACAGTACAACTCAAAAAGTTGGAAACACATGTTCAAAATAGAATACATTTCTTACTCAGCACATTAACTTTGAGGACTTTTACTGTTTAAATTATCAAATTTAGGGAGTTTTTTTAGAAAGGCTGATTTAGGGAGGGCGGGCAACTGCTCTCTTTCTCTCTCTCTCCATCCACTTCCAATCGTTGAAATTTTTTGAAAATTTAACTTAATAGCAAAATTTAACCCTTTGTTGCAAATAAGTGGATAATATACCTAATTGTATAGCAGCTGTAATTGAAACCAATGGTTATTAATAAAATTACCAAGAGTCGAACTATGACTAAATATGCGCGGATTTTGAGCTACATTTAATTATTTGTGTTTTGTAGTTTTGAAATAATGTTTATTCTCAATACACTTTCTGTGAAGCTTAAGGTGTTTCCAACTTTTTGA
Organism: Hofstenia miamia; assembly: GCA_900660155.1. Taxonomy (NCBI): domain Eukaryota; kingdom Metazoa; phylum Xenacoelomorpha; order Acoela; family Hofsteniidae; genus Hofstenia; species Hofstenia miamia. The sequence continues at coordinate 1,130,781 of CABFPE010000042.1, read as the reverse complement.
GCCACACCGTATCTAAGGGTTGGAATCAAGTGACATGATTTTCAGCTTCTGCTTTCTAATACCATTTAATCTAGGTGCTTTAGCGTCAGATATTTTGGACGAATCAGGTTATTATTCGATGCTAATTTTAATAACTGTGTGTCTTTAACAGTCTTGTTTTCCAGTACTTGCTTACATTTTTCAGTGAAATTCATTTAATCTAATTTTAAGTTGTCAAGTCTATTTATGGCAATTACTTCCTGATTTAGCGTCATTTCTATCATCACTTTCTAACTTTAATGTTATTTTGCAATTGTATAAACTAATCAGGATTGTTTACAATTTATAATCAAGCATGTATGTTTGAACAATGTAATGTGGAAGGGTATGAATCTTATTAAGTTGTAGAGTTTTTATTGATACGTTTCAGTTTTAGGGTTGAATGCCAAGTTTAAGCCTCCTATGAATATCGTTGGAAATGTTAGTAATCAAATGGCAATTATTGTAGTAAGTTTTTCAGTATAATATCTAATTTGTGGTTGTCAGTAAAATTATGTATAATTTTACATTTATTCCAAATTTATCCAACAGCTTGAATTTGACAAATTCATGGAATTTTTTGAAAATTTTACGATATTTTCATTCTATTTTTACCATTCTTTCAACGAATATGAACTTGCAATCTAATCCAATACACAACGGTTTTAAATTAACGCTAACAAGTCAGTGGTAGCCAGTATTTTTCAATCTGTTTATTAGTGCTGACAAAATTTCCTTTCTAATAGTAATTCATGTAAAAAAACTTAGTTTTCATAATTTAATGACTGATTTAACTCGTTCATTCACAGAACATATAAATTCTATGCAGAGAATAGTTGCTGCCGCACTAAAATTATTTTCTACCTGTTTAGATAATTATACATACATAAGTAGCATCAAGAAGCACAATATTTGCTATTTTGCAATTGAAGTTTGGCGTTAAGCGCATTTATAAAATTGAAAACTACTATATTATAATTTTATACATTAAAAATGTTTATAAGGAATCGGACAACAAAACTCTGTGCTAATTAATTCACATAAATGTGTTGTGTGCATATACTACATTATGGCATCCAATGGCGATGAATTTCCGGCACCTGTTCACGGTTTGCGGAAATAGTTTAAGCAGTGCTGAATACTACGTATTTCTATTTAAACATAATTTTTGGTAGGATTTTTATATAATTTTAGCGCATTAAAATCTATTATTTTACATTCTATTCTAAATTTTAATTTAAAGTATTTGAATTTATATAACAATTAGATATTTTTAGGAAGATTTAATTGATGATGTACACCCTTTTAAACAAGCTGCAACCTTATTAAAAGAAAATGGCGCAATTTCTGTTAAAGTGATGTGCACTCATGGTCTGCTTAATCACGATGATATGATGGACGTTCAGCAATCTAATATAGATGAGGTAATATATGTGTATGCATATACTAGGGAATTCAAAAGCTGTAGGCCATTACATTCTATTTTTCACATAAATTGAAATTTGCTAAATTTTCTATTCATCATTGAAAAGTGGCAATGTTAATGGAATTCTTATGGATTTATTTTAGCTAATCATAACCAACACTATTCCCAATGATGTGACGGGATTCACAAAAATCCATCAGGTGGATGTGTCAATTCTTTTGTCAGAGGCTATACGCAGAATTCATTATGGAGAGTCAATGGCTTATCTTTTCCGCAATATACCAAGTGATGATTAATGACCTTTAGAAAATAACTCTTTGGTTAAATGTGATTTAGTATTTTCTATTCGCAATTCGTAAATAGCTAATATAAGTTCGTGATGTGAAGTTTTTCAAATTTATATAGCTAGTGCACAATGGAATGCTCACTTTGCATACATTTCAAATATTGAGTTATTGAGTTTGAAATTTAATTGTAAATATATTGAGCTTGCAGACGCTAGTTTTACTGTTTTATTATTTAACTTGAATACGTTGGTGCTTTCAGAATTTGATGTTTTCCATAAAACACCCGTTTTCGGAGGATTTCGTCACCGCTGAAAATTTACTTTCTTAGTTGTATCCATTAATCACGATAGTTTATGTTCTGCTTCAAAATAGATAAAAACATTGTTGATATCGAATAAACTGCCATAGTTTGTTTCAATTCTTTTAAAAGCATTTGATTCGATAGATCACACCATTTTACTTACAATGCTTAAAATATTATTTATGTGCTCAGAAAATAGTTAAATTCTTTGGAATATTTTCAAATTGGTTAGAAACGCTGCTTTACGCTATGGTGTACTCAGAAGGCAATCAGTGTGTAATACCCCTTTGGCTAACTTCATGCAATTGTTAACATCTTTTTATTACATCCTTTTTGGATCACGTCCTTAACGTATTTGCAATTTTAGAAAAGATCAATAAGAGTATTCCGTTTATGACACATTTCTATTTAATGAATGCATTGAATTATGAAAGCTTAAGCATTACTAATGCAATGGATCTGATACTACGATTAGTCTTCCAAAGTTTCACAATTTGGATTTAACAATTATAAAACCAATTTGTGAATGAAAAAATACATTTGTAATCAATTATAGAAAATCATTGGAAATGATATCATTGAAGAGAAAAATTGGTAATAACATATCTTGATTTCTTTTATTACTCCCCTGATGGTATATTCTCTGATCACTGTATATCAGCCAGTTTTCCTAAAACTAAGATAAACGCTGAAATATCCAGAAAAATAATCCCTATTCACGAAAAGTCTTCCGATAATATAGAGAACCTGAAAAACGCATTTTCACTTGAAACTTGGACTTCTGTATGCGTTGCGATCGATCCTAACAACATAATCAAACTCTTTAATATTATTGAATCCTATCGAGATTAATATTGTTCCGAAAAGAAAATCCTGGTTACTAACAATTTTCGCAAAAATTAGAAAATGGCAAGCCTTGCCTTTCCGATTTCTGCAAAGCATTAATCATTAAAAAATGACGTTTTAAAATTTTTTCCCAATTTCCGTATGCCTGAAATTTATGCATTACATAAAAAAGCTAGAAATATTTCTAATGAATATATTAAACATGAATGTAGAAAATTATCGAACTAAGAGTAAATGGAGATTCAATAACGATTTTCGATTTCCACCAAATCAAAATCTTCTCCCATAGAAAATATTATACAACCTAAAGGAAATCAATACGTCTCCGATTATGAAATTTCTAATATTTTGAATTTTTTCATGCATTAAAGATTTATTAATCAACGTTTAATAACAAACATCAAATAATGAACAAATGAGTTTCAAAAAAAGCGCATGTTAAAACCAATATCAAGAAGCTTTGTTTTCTACAGGAATATATGAGACAACTTCCAATTCATCAGTTAATTCCACAGTGCCAACATTAAAACGATCTTAAACTTGATTTAAAATCACAGCATCTTCAGGCTAGAAACGAATGTGATTGGCAATCATTTACTACAATAACTACCGACATATGCAACCCCTTTTTAGCCAAATATGTCTTCTATACTTCTTTTCTCATCAGAAAACCACTGAATGTTATCCGCGATCAAATGTCGATTAGCACAACCTGAAAAAGTCGCAATGAGAACACCTTCGACATAAACCTGTTTAGAAATTACAACAAAGTAAAGATTTCGTCCATGCGTTCTTGTTTATCTAAAGTCCCTAGTACACAAGCGGCATTATGTTGAATAATTATCGATGTTATTGATTGATACAGAAATTCTTTTGCTCGTTTATCGCCAGATATATTTACAAGTTTGTCTCCTAGATCTTTCAAAAAACTTTTCGTCAAAGGTCCGCAATTTCCTTGAGTATCGAAAACAAGGGGTTGGAACAAGTAGCCGCTATTGGATATTTCAATATACTTTGCAGCTTTGCGTTCCTCGGCCTCTTTGATATGATTAACGTCCCGACAAATGCGACTAGGCGCCAGTGAATCCACAACGGTGACGTCCCACACGAGAGATTGTCCGCGAGACCAGGGTATTAAGGTCATTCCGTCTGGTCGTTTCCCATCGCTTCGACATAAACCTGGTGGCTCTAAAACAGAATTGTAACCGGCAGTACCTATTGTGCGTTTAAAAAAATCATTTAGGTGACTATGTTGGCTAAACCTGCCAGCATTCTTCTTGCAAGATAAACCATGGGTACCTAATTCATCAACAGGTGTTTCACATGAACAAATATGTTTTTCACAAATTTTAGAGCCCGTACGTAGAGCAAAACTAATTCTAAATTGAGCGTCAGTACATTTTAAACCCAGAGATTTTGATGGCAGTGCATTCAAC
>CABFPE010000042.1:1095732-1106112 GCA_900660155.1 Hofstenia miamia | reverse complement strand
GGGGGGGGGGCTCAGCGCACTTAGCGAAACCTGTTCCTTAGTCTGTGTACTTATGCAAATATTCTCGCAAATTTATCAATGATGCTAAAAAATATTTCACCTGCGTGTTTTTAGAACTTCGGTATTTCCAAATTATTGGAATTATCTAAATTTTTGTATTATTATAGTTATATAACATGACTACGTATTTTGCATAAAATCATTGCTAATAGAACTAAATCCTTTTTTTATTGTCAACTAGACAATAATTGTTCAAATGAAAAACTTAAATTTTAAAATACTAAATTTAAGAGCAGATTTTTGAACAGGTCTAGTTACTAAAAAGTATACATTGAAACAATAAATTGAAAGTGATTATTTATGTAAGCTGTACACTTTTCTGATGCATTTGATTTGACTCTAGAGTCAAATTGGTATTTTCATGAATATACCTAACAGATTTTGGTTAATCGCTTATTTGCATATTGTTTTACTTGGGTTGGCTAGATGGTTTTAAGAATTTATATGTGTTGAAAATAATTATTGTTTTCTAATATAATTATGCATTAGTCTAAGAGAATATTTGAATTATTAGACATAAATAGCAATCTTTAAGTGTCATTGTCTCTATTGTTCATTGCAGTGCAACGAATGGACATAAAAATGCATTTTATGTCTACGCCTATATTTAAACTGAGTGGGGATATTTCAGATGTGCGGATAATTAAGCAAATGAAGGAAAGTATATCAGTAATGCACTGAGCCATGTTAAGATATATTGCTGGTTAGCATCATTCAAGAAAGTGCAGAGGTCTTTCTCTAACTAATCTCCTGATTGCTAAAATAACATGCGCAATGCCTGAAATTGCTATGAACTGGTGCGAGGGCTTGTGGAAAAAACTGTCATCAGTTACCAAATGCAAATCAAATGTTAACTACAACTTGAGTTTCAAAAGAAGCTATCAGGAGAAATTATAATGAAGAACAGCTACAAACCAAAATGTCTCGGTATTTAGTTTCAAAAAACAACTAAAATGTTTCGTCATTTAGTTTTGAAAAATAACCTAAATATTTCATCTTTTGGTTTTGAAAATCAACCTATTATATTAATGAACATTATATTCAAAATTATGAGGAAAACATTAATTAATTAATTATATATATATATATGCATCAATTATTGTATATTGTATCAATGAGCTAGTGAATCCTAAGTCGCAAAAGTTTTCACCTCAGAAATCAACGTTAACTAAGCAAACCACTCCCGCCAATGCTGTTATTTACCCAATCCACACCCGCAAATTATTAAAATACTGTACCAAACCTAACAAACCTACATTCGCTCAGGTGTGTGTATATGCTCACAACCCACGTCAAACCTTGACCTCAACCCAACTGACTTTCATAAGCAAATTGATTAGCTGAAAATGCAAAATGTAACAAGACACACTATATTTATATTACAATTTTATTAATTTAATTATAGTCATTTTATAGAAAAAAGACAAGCAAGTTATCAAAAGATACTTTGGCAACAAATTTACCAGAAATAATCAAATTTCTTCAAAATATCACCTAAAATGCAATTGGGGGTATTTGTTCTAAATGGCACAAAAAGCCATAAATTTATCGTTACTGTGGTTCCGCAGCCTACAACAAGAACACTTTGTAATGCAGATAGAAAAGCTGCTAAAACACTGTTGCAACGTGGTGTTATTTATTTTTGTGAAATATATTTTTATCTAGAATTAATGTAACAATTCTCAAAACTTTCTGGTCACCTCAAGTTTATAATGAAGTGCATCAAGAAAACTTTATATTTTTCGATACTAGTAATAGAATGAGAAAAAAATCCGATTAATTTCCTGTGAAAGGTAGTTTTGAATTTTATTAAATGCCAATTGACGACTCGCAATCAAATTTAGTTTTTATTATATTTACGTCAATTAGATAAATAAATTTTGATTTCAATATATGTTCCGGTCCAGATGTTACTATCTTGAAATTCATAGAAACAGCATATTTACGAAGCAATTAAAGCACAAAATGTTTATCGCCAATTCAATAATATTCTAAAATTCAAAATTTTATTTCAAATTATACCTTAAATTTCAAAAAGTCAAATTTTGTGAAGAAATATACTCAAATATTTCAAATAAGCTTTGCCACAAATATATTTTGTTATATCAAAAAATTGAAATATTTATGCTTAATTATAAAACCTATTAGATTTTCTTTCATTGAATGAAAACTTTAAGTAATTTTTTAATATGCTTTTGATGAAATATACAAAAATGAATTGTATTTAAGTTTAAACCTTCTCTATAATGATAAATTATTTTGTACAAAATTATTGAATTTGTTTTACTCCTTGAAATTTTCTTCAATTTTGAAATTTCATAGTTTATTGTGAAAGTATGATTTTTTGTTCCTTATCTAAAGCTTGACGATTTATCAAATAAATGCTAATTTTTTTTATGAGTGCATTTATACTATTGGAAAATTATAAATACATACTGTACATCTATTTTTTTGAAAATATTTTCACTTACAATTTTAAGGGAATAATTGAATATGTATGTAAATGGTAAGCAAGTGCTTCTTACTTTGCAACTCTCAATTACCAGTTTTGAATAATAGAAGGAGAAATTATACAGACATATTCTCTATGGAACTAGTCTTAATCCCCATGAGAAAATTTTATTTTCTTTGGAATTATTAATGCGAATTTCAAAAAAATCGACAAATCCAGCTCATTGTATTCACATGTACTTGTAATTGAATGACAATGCATATAAACTAATCAAATTATACACATTTAGATTACCTTAAATCATATTCCACAAACATATTTTAATTATATTCTTTGTTTAATTAACAGAATTTTTTACCATAACATACTCTTAATGATGTTGCAGTTCTATAGCTTCATATTTTCAAATAAAAAAAAATAGTCACTAATTCTAATTTGCAAATATTTTAAACACAGCCTTCAAATATTTAGGATTTACAAGGGTGAAATGCGACCACACGAAAACCAAATTACAGTCAATGCACAGTTTTTATTTGAATTACCTAGATACCAATACATCATGTGGTACCAGAGATTTTCCAATGCTTATTCTGGAAAGAGGCATTTATAGATTTTATGAAGTCCTTAAGTAAAATAGGAATTTCACGAAATTTCTACTTTCACAATCTTTCTGTTTCAAATCGTTAAAGAAAAAACTCCCTTATTCAGGAATGTTAGCATAAATAAAAGAAAAATTTTAGATTTAGTTTACATTTTTTTAGTTTGTAGATTTGTACATCACATTTAAATAAGTATATTTGTTGTACTACAAATACGAAATAAATATATTGAATAACATAAATGACATCTATAAATATAAAAATAGATGTTTAATTAAACACACCCACTATGTATGCATCATAACTAGGGCGACCCAAAAGTCAATAGGTTTAATACGGTCAAAAAAATCAAATTAATACATTTAAAAATAATGTCAAAATTGGCAATTTTTGAAAAAATAAAGTCAAATCTAGGGATTCGCCGGAATCCTGTATCCCTTAAAATCGACAATTACACGGCTGGATCCGGATATCCGGTAAAATTAAACTTGCTTACCAGATTTTATTGGACAACATAAATGCAATATTGTTGCTAAATTCTGAGATAAAACTTGATTTAAAATGGAATTTTCAAGAAAAAACTATTTTTTCCATGATGCCCAAATTGTCATTCAACAAAGCACGTTTTTCTGACATATCAGGACGTAGTATACTTAATATGCGTCAAAGGATTTATGTATTTTCATTCACAAGAGGCCTATGTTAATTGAGAAATAATGTAAATTTTACGGAATTATCCGGTATCCAGTATATTCAATTCACTATAAGGTGTATTCAATCAGTTCTTAGCCATCGGCTATTTCTTAAAAATTGGTTGCTGTTTTCTTACCGATTGAATATTACTAAGATGATAAACCAGTGGTGCTCGTAGATGGCGTAATATGATGGAAGAACCAATGAAGGCTGTGCTACTGCAAAAGTCAAAACAGCAATCCTTATTGCTCCTACGGACAAATACTTTGCTGAAAAGGCAGTGAAAGGCATTTTTGGCAACCAAAATACCATTGACAAAAATGAATCACCCTACCATGCAGAAGTAATTGCTAGATATGAAATAGCCATTGCCCAGTAAAAAAACAGGCGCAAAGTATAACAAACTGCAGAGAACGAAGAACCTCGTGCCATAGATTTTCTGAATGATTAAGAAGTTTTCTTGGTAGTCGATGAATGTGAAATCAATGGTATTTTAACATTTTTGGAGTACATTTTTAGCTCCAGATGCTGTATTTGCGCTATTCTGTGTAGCTAGTTGACCCGCCAAATAATGCAATTGTTTTCCAGTACATTGATGACGCCTTAAAAATAAACTAGATAGCAAGGAACAGTTTTCTTTTGCCACTTTCTGATGCTGCTGCATATATGGTAGCTTCTTGTAAATATTTTGGTAACTTTTACTCAAGACGGGCGTTCGCATTTACTTCATAAATGTGCTTAGAAGATCAGAAGCATATACATGAATGTTGATAGGCTGGTGGCCACCTTAAGTGCTGCGCCGGTGAAGAACATGAAATTGGTAATTTTCTTATTCAAATGATTACAAGAAGGGTACATGGCTGAGAACTGTCATCAGATACTATGCCCATTATTTACCAGAAATCGTCATATCATTTTGTATTTGCCAAATGATGGAGAATTAATAGATGGTGTCAAAACAGCCGTCCTAAGGGTAAATCTAGAAAATGCATAGCCGGAGATTACCTGGTGTCATAATGGACTTCTGGAACTAATTGACAAAGTATAATCCCGCAAGTATTCCTTGATCCAAGCTCACAACAACTTGTAGTGCTTTGACTTTAAAGAAGATCGATGTTCATATATTCAACGAAGAATCGAACAAAACAATTTGCTGCATATTGTCAATTGTACTATACCTAATATCAGTTCAGCCCTATTTGCAAGATTACAATGATGCTCTGCTTTTGAAGAAAATGTTGTGCAAGGATCGCAACTTTCAACCTGAAAACTTGGGAATACTCTATTTTCCAATTTAACCACAGTACTGATAAATAGTGATAATCCCCAGTTTTTACCCTAAAGTCAAAATAAAATCAAAATTTAACAATCATTAGGTCAAAAAATCGTAATTTGTGGGTCAAAATTGGTCCGTTTTAATTATAATCCATAATCGCAACAATGAGAGTTAAATATCAGACAAATAATATTTCCACGAAAACATTTACCAAAGATAAGACCCTATTGGTAGGATTCACGTGAATCAGCAATGGTATCCAACTAAAGTCTAAGCACTGCATCAATCTAGCAAGTTGATTTTGTAAAATACTTGAATGTTCAGGTGCACAAAGATTTAATCCCTAATGAGTTCGGCCAGAGCAAAATAAACTAGATGGCATTAGGTATTCAATATATCAAACAAATTAGGTAACTCATGAGTGGTAGAGTAATAATCTGTCTTAAGCAATTACAGGCATGCATGGATGTTGCTAAGTTGTGTAAAGATTGCAAAACAGAACAATTAAATATGCAGTCTAATTTCTCTGTTTGGTATAATGCTTAATGTTATTAAGCATGCAGTGGGTGGCACTATCGAAAAAATCTCTCAATAATTGTGCCAATTAGTACATTAGTACAAATAGATTTACAACTTAGTATTTGCAAACTTAACATCTTACATTATAGCCCCAATAAGAATGCAAATATATATATATATATATATATATATATATATATAGCATACATATTTAAAATAAGTGGAAGAAGTCAGGAATTACTTCAACTACTTACAGTCTGTGAAATTTACTATATTCAAAAGTTCGTAATGCGTCAACAGTTGTTGGGGTGATAAAAATAGTTCATAGTTGTTCTAACTTTTGAATTATGCTGGCAATCTGTGCTCTTCTTGATGTCCCAAACATAAATTCAAGCTTTAACATGAAGTTTTCATATAATTACAACTGTCAACCCAATAATTTTTTTGTCAAAACATGTTAAAAAATTTTAGACTACAACATATTTAATTCCTCAGTAATGTATGAAATTATTTCAATTATAATTTTGTCAGCAAAACTGATATAACATACATTACGAGCATCTTTGTAGTGTTTACACTTAAATCATTTTTTCTTTGCAGTATTATTGTTCATAAAAAAGTCCATCAGTGGTGTTAGCAACCACAACTTAGAGTTTCCGACTCGCTGCCCGCCGTGCCTTTGAATTGATTGATTTATGTTAAAATTTTGTTTTAGGAATCCAGGATTTTTCTTGTAACCTACATCTTGATTAATAAATAAACTGAAACCTCTTTAATAACTTTCTACACGTAGAAGTGAGTTTGCGCTTCCAAAGCATTTAATATTGTAGAAATCCTATACAACCTTCAAAAGGAGCAAGAGTAACCCATTGTAATATATATTTCTTGTGGTATTTGGTCTAAATTAAAAATTTTACTTTTCTTGTGCAGTTTTTTAGCTTTTTTTTACGAGATATATTATATATGCATGATATTAAATTCGATAGGTTTTTTCATTGGGTCAAAAAAATAAGTTTTGGTTCTCTGGATTGTAGCACTTTTTTTAAATGGTTCATTTCCTCCTAAGTGGCTAATGGAATTGAATTTTGAAAATATTGTATTTAATACTATCATCAATTGAAATGAGTATTAGAACATTTCTAGAATGAAATTCACAAAAACTGAAATTTTGGAATGTTACTTCCTTAATTATTTTGGTCACATATTTTTAAGGCAAAATGAAAAGATCCCCTAAAATTAATTTATAAAAATATGTTTTTAAAACTTTTGAAATTATAGTTTGAGACAGCCTAAAAATATGCAGACAAATTTTTGTCATAAAATATTCATATATTATGGGAGGACCAAATGTTTTGGTATTCAAAGAGTTCAATACTCGTTTTGCTATGGATTTCTTAATAGTTCTATTAATATTCAAAATAGTTGTTTGCGACAATAAATGGTAGTTTCTAATAAATGGGTTTCATTTTATTATTTCTTTGGAGTGAATTGGTGTTGATGTGATTGCTTTGCCAATGTACTATGCGAGTAACCCTTTTGATTAATTAGATTCAGTTGCCTTGACAATACCAAAGTGTGTAAGTTTAAAATAAGCATTGTTTTAAAAAGCGTTAATACAGTTTTTTTAAGAAATTGTATGTTTAATAGATATCCCTGGTTTAATTTTAGTATAAAGTGCTTTAGCAATTATTTCTGAAATTTAAATATAAGACTTAATTTATTTATAATACAAACACGATATGACAAAGAAATGGCTTATTGGTATACACTGAAAAGTAGTATAAACACTATTAATGTAAATATTTATGTCGATTTTAACCAGTACTTGATATGCGATCCTACCATAAAACTGATAAATGTTTTTACAATAAAATAACGCTAACAAATGTAATGAATATTTTATTCTCAAAATTTGTTTTTGCTTCGATCTCATTAATATTATTTTCTTCAAACGTACTGAAATTTTAGCAATTTATTTAAAAATTACTCTAAAGAGAAAAAGGACTTAATGAGGATAGCAAGGCACATCTAAGTTAATCATAGAATTGGGAAAAACGCAACTGTATTAGGCAGAAGTTTAAAAGAATATTATAAAATGTCTTGGACAATACCATTTATTTTTTTTGTATACAAAACCTGCAATAAATAACTAAATTTGAAAAATTAATTTTTGCTAATATGATTGATGCTTGCTTTGTAAAATCAAATTTTCACTTTAATTTTTAATTTATAATTAAACTTTTGTCAAACATTCTGTGAATGGGCTCTCTAAGTACTTGAAAATTTCAACAACGTCGTCATTACACAAAATTTCTGTCGCGAGATGAGTTTGTATTTTTACCTCGTTTTGAAGTGTTTCTATATGGCCAGCAACGTGCCTAGTGAGAAATTATTTCACCAGATTTCTTCTAACTGAATCTGATTATGACAAAGTGTCCAACCTTTTTGGCAAAGGGCCTCTTGCGGTTTACGCATGATTGCGAGGGCCATTTGAGTGCTTTTGGCTAAGAGAGACAAAGGACGTACAACAAAATTTTAATCTTAGAAATGCATTTTATTTACAACTATAAGAACAATAAAATATCGATGCCTAGAAACAGCTTAATGTGAAGTTTAGAGTCTGCCCGTGACCAGAGACTATAGATAAAGAAAACACACAATAAATACCAATTTATCTCAATGTAAGCTCACCATTACTTTCTGCCTATAGTTAGTTATCATTCTCAACTGCAAGAAATTTCAAACACATATCACAAACAATTAATAAATGCTATCCGTTTATCACAATTGCAAAACTGCTCATTCCTCCTTACAAATACATACTCAAATTATAGCATGCCTTTGTCTAAAACCTTCAATTTGTCTGATCATACTCAGCACCGATCGGCTCCCTGCGCGCCAGGGGTCGCCAGAGGATTCTGATTAAAACTGACTCGGATCAGGATTTTACCCACTGTTCAGTCTGTTAACTACTAATATGCTGGAATTCATAACGAAATATGCTGATTGAATATGATAAACAACTACAAAACAGCACTGACTATATTTCTAGTTTTCAATAGTAGAAAGCGCATACTCAAATTATGTAGAATGTGAAAATTTTCACTTCAAACCTTCCTATCAAGCAGAATCTTTATTTGAGATTCATATAAATTGTGATTGCAGTAAAACGATTGCCTTCTACATTACACAGAAAAGTGTCGGAAAATCTGTAATCCATAAGGACAGTGAAATTTCAATCGATTTGCTGCGAAATGCCTTCGTCTTCTTCCGCACACGAACAGAGTAGATCACCAGTTGATCAAGTTGCCTGGATGAAATCTCCCATTACTCAAAAAATATGAGCACACAAGATCGCCACAGAAATGTATTCGATTTCTACCTACTGCAAATATTGCAATGTTTACTTTTGTGTTAATTCAGATTTTCACACTTGTTTTGTATCAATATTATTATAATTCAAGTTTAATCAACATTTTAGTTAATTTTTAAAACAATGTGTTCAATTACACTTTTTTCCTTAGATAAACACTTTAATTATCTTTACATTGAAACTAGAATATGTAATACATTTAGACCACGACATTAAAACCTTCAAAAAATTCAGAAAATATTTGCCAAATTTCTTCCTTCATAAACAATCCATATTTATTGACAATAGTACACTAAATTCCTTTGAAAATTTCGTGCAATGCTAGAAAATAAACCAACAAATCCTCCCCACACACAATTATTCCTTCTCCTGTGTCTCTACTAGTTTAACTTCTGCAACATCTTCCAAAAAATTGCAAAACCATGTTGATATTTTTTTAGAGATTTCACATCCAATCAACTAAAAATTCTATCAAAAAAAACGAACAAGTTCGAATTAATGGCTAAAAATATAACTAAGGGGAATTCCAGGAGTAAAACCAAAATATGCAATAGAATCACTTTGCCTTATACAGAATATTCCAAAAGTAACTTAGATATTTACCTTTTGTCTGCAGTAAGGAAATTTCATCCGATGTTGCTTAAGCTTGGATAAATGGAAGTCGAAATTAAGGTAATTTGTGTGACATCTAAGCAATAGATGTAGAACACAGATATACCATTCTATTCTATGTTGTTATTATTACTAATATTTCTGAAATCTCTCATTCCTGCAATAGCTGATTTTGATGGCTGTGTATGGTTGAGGTTGTTGTATTGGTTACGTTAACTCATAGGATGTACTGGCACACTAGTTAATATTTANTCAAAGGGAAAAACAAGAATTAAAGACATTACAACAACTATCCTAATTGAGGACTATCCCCTTAACATCAAAGTTGATTCTGGTGCTCAATGTAATGACTTACCATTAAAAATCCTAAAAGAAATTGAAAAGAAGTCTAACAAAAAGATACCAATATCACGATCTCGTGGCAAGCTTACTGGTTATAATGGACAGAATATTCCCATCAGCAGAGAAGTCAAATTACCTACTGTCATAGGAAGGAATAAGCAAAAATTAAATGTGAAAAATTCTTAGTTGTTCCAACTAATAACAAAGTGATTCTGTTGAAATCAGAAATTCTGGGAGTAAGATTCAAGAACCCGGAGGAGAATGAAATATACTCTATCAAAAACTCGAGAGATTCGAACCCTTTTCGGATGGAGCCCAGAACACAATAGACAAGCACAAAACATCTTGGCCAGCAAAAGATATTTTAAAGGAGATATTGTACAAATACAATGACGTTTTCTCTGGATATGGTAGAGTTCATGATGAGTACGAAATCCCCTTGAAGCGATTTGCA
>CABFPE010000042.1:1070255-1087319 GCA_900660155.1 Hofstenia miamia | reverse complement strand
ATATATATGTATATATATTCATATAAATGAGATTTATCGAAACTATTATACAATGATTTAATGTAAAGACAATTTTGAGAGATTTAAATAAGCAAGCAAGCAGCGAATTTCCTATTAGGAACTAATCTTTACTAGCATATGATTTGTTTGCAAATTTGAATGATGCGTGCAATTTTTTATTTCTTCAATTAAAACGAAAGTAATCTTAATATTTTGGTTCTAAGATGTAGTTCTAGAAAATATTAAATTATATACTTGTAAATGCCGGTCACATTTTATTATTGTACCACTAAATATTCTGTATATTATATATATATATATATATATATATATATATCAGTTCCACTTTCACCATGAACTTGCATATCAAAATTCACTTTATTAACTTGCAATAAATTATGCAAATTTATGGATTTTGAACTAAAAACGTCCATCTTTTACGCACTATTAAATTTTTTTTATTTTAGCTCAATGTAAATAAGAATTTATAATGGTCTTCAAATTGATCCAAAGGGAATGTGATAATTGTTGGTTTGGGATTGAATTAAATGAGATTTGGAACTGAAAGACGTAAATAAGTTTTTTTGTGACACAATGACCATGAATTTTATATTCTTCAAACAGATTTTGGTTCACCTTGACAAATTTTTATAAGTATAAGTTTCTCCAAAATCTTTAAAACCTATGCTAGGATACAGACATGCTCTATCTCTTCATTTTGAATGTTAAACTAGAACAAAAGATTTCAGTAAAGTATTTTGAATAATTTCAAAATAACTCTAAATACAGGCATTGTTAGTGTAATTTTTTAGATATTTTATTATGGTTTAAAAGTATAATTTCTCGTAAGTTTAAGCAAAAATTCATCAACAGATCTACCCTATTTTGCATGACCAGGTGACAAATATTCCTATAAAATTTTTCAAAATTTTAAAAAGTTTTCAAGGCATATAAAGACAAAGTTTTTGAGAAGATTATAAAAAATCACTTAGTAGCAATTGTTGTCATATGGTAACGGTATGCAGAAGAGATTTTATTGCATCATGTTGAACACTAACAGTTTAGAATTGACAACTTGAACGACAATTTGATACAATTGTGAAGATACTAAGACATTAATATTAGCTATCCATGGTCTAATATGCTAAGCATAGTAGGTCCTCTCAGATGTGGGTCTAGAAATTCTTGGTGGAATCTTTATTAAATTTAAAGATTCATTTATGATGGACTGATGCAGAATCACTATAATTGTAGATTTTTAGAACTTCTTGAGTTTTTAATGCTTAATTTGTCTTTTAATTTATATTTATATAGTTTTTTTATTCTTAAGTATGTGCTTATGAAAAAATGTTGTAATAATATATCAGTGACTATATCAAGAGCTCTTTAAAAATTAATATTCTTATTGCAGTTACAAGGGAACAAATACAAATACTATGAAACGCACTTGATATAAAATAACCTAAAAATAATTTTAATGTTGTGACACTCTAGTTCATAAATAGTCTTGGAGACTCAATTCCTAGTAATTTTGGTCTTTACTAGAAATAATAAATAGAAATGTTACTAAATATTTTTAGTATTTATTAGTTATTGAAGAAATTGTTGTGAATCTCAAAATTTCTTCGAGCGATTTCAACCTGTGACCATTATTGGAATTGCTAAAAAACTCATGTTGTCTGAAATCAAGCATAAAATAAAGAAATTAACACACAGATTATTAATTATTTCGGCCAATTTTCTATGTAATTTCAACATTTATGAATTTCAACTCAAAATTATCAGATTAGAGCATAGAGAGGTCCTAAAGTAGATCGATGTTTCCTTATAAGGGCGCTACTTGCTAAACCTAAAATTATGTATACTACGTATTTAATTAATAACTTCTTCTATTATTTTTTATTAAGTTTGTTCTAGTAAACTTAGAATTCTACAACGTATTCCATAAAATGTTTAATAAATGCAAATTAAATATGAATTCATTCAAAAATATAGAATTTTTTATTCATAGAAATTCAGAAAATAATTGTAAAATTCATTAATTACAATATTAAATGAAATTGTGTATTATCAAGTAAGGTTTGTTAGTAATTTCATGAATTAGTTTTGAAGGATGAAATTGAAAAAATATATATGGATATAGATTATACATGGAAAAGCGGAGAGACGATAAAGAATAGCTTAATGTTGAGGAATCTGTAGAGGTAGAGTATGTAGATGCAGAAAGTAAGGATTCATTGTTGGCGAACAGTAAAGAATTGACAAATATGAGAACAGAAAGCGACAGAAAGAAATCATACAAAAGTAGGACAACTAAGGCAATACAGCAAGAATACTAGATGAAAACTACAACCTAAGAAAGGAAGATGCAAATAGTGGCAAAAGAGGCATTGATAATTGCAGAACAGGAACATACAATCATGCCGGATATGCGGGCGTCCCATTTTGCTGTTAGCAGCTAAAGAAGCTGTAAATAACAAACACCAACCCTTTTGCTGTTAACAGCTTCGATATTTTCTTACTTAATTCTTAGAGACGATTGTGAAATGACTCACAATAAAGAATGAATATTCATAAGTATCCAAATATAAAATATAATTGATACGTTGAATCACCCTCTTTCAATGGGATTTGTTGACTACTTGGGCCTGCAATTATTTTTATCAATGATTACGGCACTAGTCTGAATCCTTGATGGGCTGTGGAGGGGATTGAAAGACATTGATAAAGTTTGAACAACAAGATAATATGACAATATGGGTTAATTTTATGTGCTGTTTTAAACAGCACTTGTTTGCTGTTTGCTGTAACAGCTTGCAGCTGTTAACAGCGTTGTTAACAGCAGTGCTGTTGGGGACCTTGCGGATATGAGAAATGCAAGATTTTGTAAAAAGTAATAGGAGACAGTTCTCCAACATCTAGCTACGCGTAAGAAATACGTAATATGTTTAGGTATGATAAAGTAGGATGGAAAGTATACTGAAGATAGCATGCATTAGAAGTGGGAGGCAAATAACGTGAGTAAAACCTACAAAAAGTCATAAATACTAAGGCCTGTTCTAATGCATTGGGACTAGAGTGTGTTACTATAATAATACTTTTAGCTTGCATCCTACACAAGTAGGTAAATTCTGTGTAAGTAGATAAAAGTCGTTGCTTGTTAAAATAATTTTGGACCACAATATATTGTGAGTTGAAAATTTATATTCAATTACTTTCCTACCTTCTCTGAATCACACTAATTAATTGGCCAGAATGTGTAGGAGGTTGTAAGATTAATTAAAATCTATTAACTCGCCTTTATATACCTGAATGTAAATTAAATTTAGCATGAATTTATATTATGATAATACTGTAAATAATATAATAATTTCATATTAGATTTATTATTTTAAATATATGAAGTTTTCAACTTTGCATGCCCATTGTTGATGAAAAAATCTGAATGGATTACTTCATTATTATAATTTACTAATGTTTACATGGATTAATTTGTTTATGAAGTCATTAACTTGGTTCAGATATAATTTGTTGTTTATTTATTTATTTTATTTGTCATAATTTCCCAAATCATTATCATAAATGTTGCACTCTCTGATTAAAAAACTGAAATAATTCTTTTTAAAATTTCCTCCAATTTTCAATATAACAATTTGGAATTCTTGATTTCATTACAGGAATTTAGGAGTTTACTATATTTTTATGAATTAAATTCCCTTTATATGATTGAATGCACTGTAATTAATCTCGCTCAATGGAAAAATGAATTTTAAAGAGAAATATGTTACATATTATTGAGTAGTTTTTAAAAATGTAATGTATTATTCGTTACTTATTACTTAATAGCAATTAGCAGTTTGCAGCATTTTGTGTATTGGAGTGCACAACTCAAAACTGGTAATGGGTTGCTTTCTCCGGGACGCGCAATTCCATGGGATTTAATGCTTCTATTGAGACTGGAATTAGAATGGAACTGGAAGACCACAAATTTCAGAATATTAATATTAATAATATTTTTTGCTAGTTTTAGTCCGAAAGTGATGTTATGTCGTGAGACCAATGGAGCTATGGGACCAGAAAAGTTCATGACACTGGGACCAAATACAGTGGGACTAAGTAGAGTAAGGACTTTGTGGAATCCTACATAGAACATATTACATATAGCTTGAGTACGTAACCACATCAAAACAACTTTCGATCGCCCAACCATCACATTTTGAGCAATGCTACCAGTCTTCCATGAAATCTTGGATTTAGTTTTTTTTGCATACTTTCTTTGTCTTTAACAACACTCTTATTTTTTTTATTGTCATCACGAGTCTTCTCTTGATTCGAAATCTTTTTTTGATTTTCAATAGGGCCTAATTACCCCTGCACTAATTTTTAACAATTTTTTCAGCATAAGTGTATTTAGAACATAAAATGATTTGTCATAATTGAAGGCTATTTATTACTAGAACTACTAAATAGATGAACAAATTGTATTAATATTCAGGTATAAATGGAGATTATGATTAAATATTTACATTAACTTTGTTATATGCAAATGATAATCAATGTAGTAGTATCTTCTAATAGGAGCATTTTTTTCAGGGCCACTAGACTAAATCCTCTAGGTACACCTTTCAGAAATAGGCCCTGGCTTATTCACTCCATATGGCCTAATTGCCTCAATCTTGCCTACCGTTTGCGTAGGGTTTTAGAGTAATTAGAAGATACTGTGAACTTTTTTAGTCCACACGTTTATTAAAGTTATGTGCATGTATAATAATAATAATTAGTTTTTATGAAATTTTGATTGAAATTAAACATATTCATTTTGGGCGAAAGTTTATGATTAATTCTATAAAATTGTCATCCACATGAAAAAACAGATTTTCACAAATTTAAAAAAAAATCAATTTTTTAGTAAGAAACTATTTAAATTCACTGTACAATTGCCAGATATTAACATATTGGATTTTTTTCTCGTATATTATTGAAGTATTCTTAAAATTATCTTTTGGATAATGAAGTAAGAAATTTGATTTTCTCAATTCAAATGGTTCGGTGTAAGCAATACACTTGTGTGGATTTGTTACTTTCTATGCATTTTTAAGCATATGTTCTTCAAAATTTATGTGTATGTCGGTTACGTTCACATTGTGGGTAGCGATTCATAGAAATCCTACTTTTTTCAAGTGAAATTGAATTTTAAAAATGGGATGTTATGTCGGATTCAATAAAGTATTTCTGGCGTTATTTTACCTTAGGGGACCCACTTGCAATGACGTCATAAAATAATAATTAACCCTAACCCCAATCCCTTTCCCAAAACTTAAAATTTTTTGTAAAAAATTAATCAACATGATGAAATGCAATACAATTACAATGGTTGGGGTGTAAGGTTAGGGTTAAGGTTAGAGCTTAATACCTATTTTATGACGTCACTTGAACTGGGTCCCCTAAATTAAAATAACGCCGTATTTCTTCTCAATGACAGAAATTTTATAAAATGTAATTTTAATAATTTTTGTAGAATAATGAAATGTGGGTCTGTTAATTGTAATATATTTACAAAAGCTGAACTTAGTGGGGAATGTAATATACATAGCAACCTAACGTTCTCATAAGGCAATGCTTCATGCACACTGTTCTAATGAAATCTATTTCATTATGTATACCAAGTGGAAGCATAGAATTGTGTGGGAGCGTTCCTTGGAATTAACCTTATATAACATTAGCGTAGTCACAAGTGTGTCACATTGGTGTGTCAGATTCTTTAGGCCAACAGTGATTTGTTTTAAACCCAAGATTCCGCGTTTTGAACTAGACATTCACAATTTCAGAAGCAAGATGTTTTAAACCAGGTCTAAGAAGGTGAAAATAATATATAAATACGTCTTAGTTCTTGTAATAGTGTATCCTAAATCATATATACCTCTAACTATAAATTTAAGACACTCAAATATGATCAATTAATAGCAACTAATAAAAATATTAAATTTTACATGCAAATATAATATATGACCTAATGATTTTAAGGTTTTTGAGATTGAGATGCAATAGATACCATTGAATTCATAATCGTCAACAATACGAGGAGTTTTAGCACAAAAATCAGCACTCAAGATGGTACATGGGCATGATAGTTTCGGGTGTTCATCCTTTTCTCAATTCTTGTTTGGCAAATTTTTATATTTCAGTCCACATTATTGAACAAATTATTCCGTGTTGGAACATTTAGTAGCAGCAACAGCTTTCTTGATTGATAACTATTGATAACTACGATTGGCAAATTTGGCAGAAACAAGATCATTTAGACTTTTTAAATTTTTTAAGGTATCTCCAAGTATTTTAATGGAATTTTAATTAGTCATGATAAGAATGATGATTTGCAATCCAGCTAAATAATAAAATGAACAGTATGTTTCAAAGTTAACATAATGCTTTGCTAAAATTTCAAAGCCAGCTCATGCGCTAATTGTCCTTTGATCCTCCTTTGCTCAAACGCAAAATTCATATTTTTTCAAAAGCAATTATAACCCACTCCCATTAAAAATTTAGAATAATTTTGCGGCTTAGACATCATAATAAACACTACGCCATATGCTACACAAAGTTTAAGTGCATTAGTTGTAGACACAAGCTTAGTATTGATAAATGTCACATTTATTAAGTATCACGGAGTCAAGAACTTGAACAATTTTTTCATGTGGAATAATTAAGTATTCAGGAAAAAATAAGCATTTAAAAGAGTTTCATTATATCACAAAAATCAAATAACATTTTGCGATGACAACCAAACAAAAGGTTTCAGTAGTATGGAATTTTAATTTCAAGCTATGTAAGCTTAAGATTAGCTCTGCCTTATTAAGAAATCTTCGACCTGTTGCTGATGTAGCTATTAAGGATAGAAGTTTCAGAATTGCTGCTTGCTCTAGCTTTGGCAACTGTGGAGGAATAAATGATATAAATCGCAATCACAAGAACCCAATATGTCAATTAAAACATCAACTTGAAGCATTTCTGAGAAGTATCAAGTATGTATCTTCAAGAATCAGTTATCACTATACTTTAGTATCAAGTACTTTGTCAATACTCTTGACACAACATTACCTATTAGCTAGCAACTTTTAGCTACTTTTGACTACATCTAATGAGATTCACCATTACAAAAATATATTAGTTTTAGCAAGTTTTTACTTAAAGTCACAATTTAAAAACATTGGTTTATAAGACTCCATTATATTTAATGAGTATAATTTTTTCTTTTACTTGTGATTCTCTTATCAGATTTTCCCAAAATGTAGTAACTTGTTCTTCATTTCAAAGATATGTTTTCGCTTAATTAAGACACTATTAACTTTTCAACCAAGTGCATACGATAACTCAAAATATTTTTTAATATTATGCGTAAAACATTTACTCCAAACGAAACAATTTTTTACGCATCACATGTAAGCATTTCTGTGTGTATAATGAATTTAATAAATTTATTAACGAAGCAGTTGCACACGCAATGTATAAATAAATTCAGAAAATTGACCTATTTAGCAGAGTGATTTTTTGTTGAAGTAAATGTCTATGGGTAATACTTGGCTATATATAAATTTTAGATATAATCGGTTAGCCTATATGCTGCCTTTAAGTTAATCTGCAATCCTTTGAACGAATGCATGCAAGAAATTTTGCATTAATTAACAGTAAACTGCTCGGAAGTTTAGTGAATCTGTAACATTTCTTAAAAAAATTTTCAAATGATCAACACTTGCAAACTAAAATATTTTTAAAGTTCAAAATCAAGAGTGAATGAAGAATCTCATCTCCTTTATCTACGTTATGTGCTTCATTTAGCTTGAAAAGCCTTGTCTACAAAAAAAGACATAGGTTGTGGTTAATTTTTTGTTTCATAGGCCCTATTATATTTACATTTGCTATGAAGAGAAAGATCGTAAGAATGGAACTTTCAGTAATAAATATTCATTAAAAATAGACAGCATTACAAGAGTTTCAAATTTATTTGTAGGCTTGAGGAAATCATTTTGAAAATATAAACAAAACTATTGTTATTTTTGATGCACACAGTGAAGATAAGTGTTAAGCAGACACCCAATTCGTTGACGTGTACCATTTTGTTAATGTGTTTGCATAATTTTATTGTGTAGGTAATTTTACCACATGATGGACAATGGTTTATGGAAGACGTCATAGATTTATGATTTTACTATGGCTTATCAAAACCTAGGTACTATATGAAGTAGGTGAAAGAAGCATCCAATGAAAACCCAAGAATATTTCAGACAATTAAAGACAATGACCTGATTGTCTAATTTTAAAATGAAAAAATTGCAAAATTGGAAATATTCTAAAACTATAACAAGTTGGATTGGCGATTTAACCGACTCCATGTCATAAAGAGATATATTTCCTAATTCGTAGCGGATTTGACTTCATTGGGCCTTAGCAATTAGTGACTTAATGAAGCAAAATGTTCAGTAGGTTTGCCTCATAATGCTATAAATTTCTAGTATTCAAAATTGATTTTGTACGATTGCTAAGTAAATATATTAATGAGAGAATGAAATAATTTATTCTTAAATATACTTGTATGCGATACATTAAATCAGGTTTACGTATGCCCTTGAGTTTTATATTTACCAAAAGATTTGTGCGTTTCAATCCTTGCATAGCTTTATGTAAAGAAATCACCTTGAAAGAAACGCATGCTTATTGAATTCACTATTGAAGTAGATAAAGAAAGAGTGCATCACCTGCCATTAGAAACGTATTACATAATCTTACAATATGAACGTCATCGGAATATATTTTGTACTTTGTAATAATGCATCAATTATCGTACCACCTGAAATCCAAGTTTCTTCAAAAAGTTGCGCAATGGAATTAATCCACAGAGAGAACTTATAAAGCACGTTTTCATCAGAAATTTGGTCAAACTTTTCTACTTTTAGCAGTTATTAATTTCTATGTTCTGCTTGTTAGCATTTGCATTCTACTATAATTGCCTACTTTGTTCTTATATGAATATGTCCATAATTGTCAATAGCAATAAGTTTTTGGATCTATAACAAAATTATACGAAGGAAAAATCAAAAGATTTTAATTCTTTGTTTCACCTATCATCTGCTATTTTCACAAACCTTAATGCAGTCTTCGGTTTTTATCCAATAAGAACCGGATGTGTGACATGTTGTAAGATGTAAAAGGATATGAATATATTATAATAATTATCTAATGATAATATTTTTCAAATATTTTCTATAATTATTTAGAATCGCATTGCGACGGATATACATGTCCAAACGAGCGTTTCTGCATTCCATCCAGTTGGGTTTGTGACGGAGAAGATGATTGTGATGATAAATCAGATGAGACGAACTGCAAAGATGAAGAATCCCATGCTAGTAAGATATTTAATTTTTTGCATCGACCTTGGGGAAATACGTTATCTTCCATTTTACCCACTGTGCTGATAAATAGTGATAAATAATGTTGATTTTCTCCTTAGTATCTAGTTTTACCGCAAAGTCAAAATAAAGTCACAATTGAACAATCATTAGGTCAAAAATTCATAATTTTTGTGTCATAGTAATGTTGCTTTGATGCAAGTAGTTTTTCTCTCAACGGCAGTACCAAAATATCATTGGAGCTTCCTTAGAGTTCCTATTTCGGCTTCTTAGACGAATTTATTGTTACATGAACTCAGCAAAATAGTTTGGACTATTAGAGGGGATATTGCCAAATACCATATAGAGTTTTCATTGAGATTCTAGCAAGACATTGAAATTTCATGTTGCTAAAAAATCAATCAATTTTCTTCAACAAAATGGGATCTGTTGCACGACATGGCTATCGCAAAGCCCAGATATTAACATTATTAAAACCTTTCAACGATCTTAGTAAACAACTAGTCGATGTCCAAAGTTCTGACTATATATAAAGTTTCATTATGTTTCAATTCACAAACCGGAATAATAAGATATTTTGTTGGTCTATGTTAACATGTTCGCTTTATTATGCTACAATTATAAAGACCACGCCTGACTCTATATAAAGGTGAATAGATTTTCATAGGTTACAAAGCATTAATGCAAAAGGCGCGCATAAACCAGTTTAGCAACTCGAAAAATAGAAATTTACAATTTGATTTCCCAAATTGTAAACCGGTTTTATGAGGAAACTACTCTATCAAACAAGGGAATAGATCATGGGAATAAAGATAATGCCAAAGAGCTATCAGTAGAATAATGCATATTGGGATACCTTGGCATATTTTTCAAAACGGGTAGGGGCTGGATTAAATCAAGCTTTTTAAAAGAAGGGTTGTATAGATTCACATGGACCATGTTGAATTGAACAGAATTCGTTATATATCTCCCTACTTTTGCCCATTATTATTTGCTTTTTTTGTAATCTTTTTCAAAGTTCTGCATTGTTTTCGTTCATTGCGCTTGGACGTCTTCGGCAAATTCATAAGATAGTAGCTGTGTTTTGAGGGTTTCACTTTTTGAAAATGACTCTTTTTATTTGGCTGGATCCAAAGTTGCTGATATATAGGTGACTTACTAATATAATATATTTTGAGAAAAATTTCAAGATGATTTCGTTTTAAACTTTTACCTTCTTTTGTAATGTTAGTCCAATATTTTTGGATCAAAAATCGAAATAACCAAAATAGTTCAATTTTAATGCTTTCTACCACTTTATGTGTAATTTAAGTTTATTAATGGGTCTTATTATAGAAAGTTTACTTAATTTTTGGTACTACAGTTCATTTTTAAATTCTTGCAGTTTCTCAAATTTACATCAACTGTTCAAAGGTATTCCCTTATTTTTGAAAAGAAATTTGAAATCATTCAAAAAGAATGCAACGCGCATGTCGAGCAAAAAGGTGTGTGTTATGCATTTTCTATGTTTTAGTCTAAATTTAATGTAATCTATAAGGAATAGATTTGCATTAATTAGCGAGTTTTACGACATAAATTATAAAGAATGCCAACCGACTTTTATGAACCATAAACTCATTGAAACGGTGTGATGTATTTTATTGCCTTAAATAAATCAATAATCCTTTGTCAGTGTTAGTGACAAGTGGGTTTCAAATTAATGCACTCTATAATTTTTCTGCATCAACAAAACCGATTTTTACTTTGCAATTGCTGAACAGAATGAATATTTGTCTATGTTAATCCTGTCTTGCTTTCAGTGAAAATTGCTTCTATACACTAACTTTCTCGTCTCCTGCATTTGCAGAGTGCTTTCACTCGGCTTACTAAATATATCACTGAAATCAAAGACTTTTCTTTAACAGCTGGTCGATTAAAACTCTACAGACAGTGATATACTTTTATAGTGGGAATTGGCTTATATATATTCCCATCTATAATTAATGATTCTTTGAGGGTAATTATTCTATTTACTCTCATTGCTTTTATTTAACTTATAACTTTAAGCTGATAAATAATATCCATTTCCAGTTTAAAAATGTAAGCATTCAACAAAACTACTAAATGAATTTTCTTTCAATCCATATAATTTTGGATTTCAAAATGCTGAATGATTATTAGCAAATTTGATTTACACTTGTGAAACCAATAATAATTGTAAATTATCAGCGTGTGGGACATTATCTACATGTATGTTTTTGAAATTTTAAAATTTTATTAAGTCATGCTATTACTAAAATTGTTGGTTCATTTGATATTAAAAAAATGGTGGTGGTTGAAAAACATTTTGTATCGTTTTTGCGTAAGGCTGAATTTGAGACAAAAATTCATCCTGCCCTGTCCGAATTTGAGTTTATATTATCTTGTCCGGATTTTTCCGGATTAACTATCATATCTTAGCAGGGTGGCGGCAAACAGGACGAGCTAGCCCGAACTGCGGTTTGGGTCAAAGAATAGTCGGGTTGGATTGTGGGTCACACTTGCTCTGGTCAAAAGTTTGAAAATTACCGGGTAAGAGAAATTTATTGTTTAAAAGATTTCCACGAAGTATTAGTGGAAAACTAACAATGCATTTCCATTTAGTATATAATATACTACATTATGTAAATATTAATGACATTGTTTCACTTTAGTTTTGTTAAACATTTGCAAATATTACTCGGGACAAAAGTTAACTGTCTGAGTCATGAATCGGATCATAGTATAGGGTTGGGTCGTGGGTCAAATATATGACAAATTTGCCACTCTGATCTCAGGGTCAATGGAAAACTGTTGTTAAATTTATATATAAAATTGCTGATGCTTTTCAGCCAAGTCATTTTCGTCCAATTATCCTCAACACGTAACGTAGGCAAGATTTTAGAAAAGATTGTAGTTGCTCATTTAGACTAACTGACATCAGATGCTCTAAATTTGAACTTCGTTATCGACAAGATGTGCCCACTAGTGAAGCCCTGCAAAGAATACATCATATATTTCTACAAATAAAACCACTGTTATACAGTAGTATATGATTTTAGTCGAGCTTTTCATTTTGTTTTATACAAAAAATAGTTGAAAATTAATAAATAAATCTTGCCCTCTGCATCTTTTCAAGTTTGTATACTCTTATCTTCATTAAAAAAAAACAAACTATATTTTTATAATTTTAAGGTACCCTCAGTATGGAAGTTTGTCATACTTTCTCTCTAGTCTAGAGCTTGACACTCTTCTATGTGATATAAATTTGTCATGTAGCAGGTTATGCTGATGATCTAAAAGTTCAAGTCTAGTAGACATTTATAGGACTCATCACATCATGATAAACAATTGCTTAGACTTTAAAAAATCGAAAATTAGATTATTATTAAAAAATTATAGTAAAGAAGCATTGGCTTTTTTTGTTCCTTCTGAAGATGAAATAAAACTTTTGAGTCTCATATTAGATCAAAATGTGAATTTTCATTTCCATTTTTAAGACAACGTCGTAGGCTTATCATTCCAAATTAAGAAATAGTACATAGACAGATTAGAGCAAACGCATCAGCTATGATTGAAATAAATAAATAAATAAATATATATATATATATATATAAGTATATTGCTTGATTCCTACAACTAAGTCTGTTTCATATGTTTGTTTTCCTTACAACATGAAATCAGATACTGAACTTAAATCATTACAAAATGAAATTCTGCTTCCGATAACAAGAAAATATGCAATATTCTAGATCACTTAGTACTGTTGTCTTAAAAGCATTATATTTCCCTTCTCTATGATTACTCGACTACACAAGATCTTCCTTAAATATGAAGAATATGAACATCCGAGGAAAAATTTTCATTTACTTTACATAGCACTAATTTGGATTACAAACTTAATAAAAAATAAGGCTTACTTCTTGCACAGAAATTGAAAAATCAGCTAAGAATCATTTATGGTTCAAATTTTTACGAAAAATGAATATATAGTTTTGAATAAATTGTAGTATAACATTCCTCTTATTGCAGTAGATAACAACAATAAAATACAAGTTAATAATTGACTCATTTACATCCTTGCTTTGATATACTTAGCATTAATTAATTTGTAAATCGATTTGTGATTTAGTGCAGAAAGATTGCTTATCAGGATATATTCAATGTCCCGATGGTCTTTGCATTCGGCAAAAACAAATATGCAATGGGGAAAGCGATTGTAACGATGGGTTTGATGAAAGTGATATCTTCAGTTGTGGTATGATTTTTCCTTTGTTATATTTAATTTATTCAATTTGCAGATTAAATAAATCACAGGTTACTATTTCAAAAGCAACTTCCAAAACGCGCCCATCTTTTGAATCCGCCTTGCTTGAATAATTTTGAATAATCAAATCCTCCGGGGTAAATCATTTGAATTGGTTTCCTATAAATGAGTTTTGTGAACTAAATAAACTAGGATCAATTAATAAAATTCCAACACAAATGTTAAATGTGCATATTGTAAACATTTTTAGCAGATGTCTTTTAAAGCTATAATTTCAACAAGAATACATAATGGTGGATTTATGTCTAATCTTCTTACATTCAATACTGTAAGTACATTTAGATTGAAAACAGTTTAGTTGTTCAAATCGCGATATTCCGATAATGTACTAAGGATCTTACCAACCTTTTTCGATGTTCTACATTTGAAAATACACTAGATTTCAGGCATGCAATTACGATTAGATTTTAATCGAAGTTAAGGTCGAGGTCGCACTCACGGTTCTTAACCGAAGTACATGCCAAATTAATAAACTATCTATTTGAAGGCCTTACCTACATGGTTGCCACATATTGGATACATCAAAACCACATTTTCAAAATTGCTTTTATGGCTAGCTGCTATTTTAAAATTAATGTCCATGTAATGGCGAAGCTTAAAGCAGAAAATTTTGGTATATTTAGATATCTAGTTCTTTTGTAATTTTTATATATATATACAATACAAATTTAATAAATATGGATGAATTTTTTGATGAAAAAATGTGCATTATTTCTGCACTTTAGAATATTTTATATGCCTTTTATTTCCTAAAAACATCATCATTTCAATCGAGTGTGAAAAAAATTGAGTTTTTAACGGAGCTCAGAAACTCAGTATCTACGATATATAATGTATTACTTAGATTACAGCACTTCATTAGTGCATCATAAGGATAAACGAGAATGTTTGATAAAATTCACAATTTTTTAATTATTAAAATTATCCTAAAAATATTTTTCAGCATTAGTTAATAAGCGAAGTTAAAAATATGTTCATAAAAGTTTTCTCTCAGTAGCAATATGCTATTAAAATGCCGATATATATATTTGACATAGCACCATTTTCTACCTAAAGTAGTATATGTATGTGTGTGCGCGTGTGCTTATGATGTACTAAATTTCTGAAAAATCTCATGTAAATTATTTCCAAAATATAACTTAAAATAAAAAATATTCCAAGCAGGTTTAATGCATTTTATGAACAAGCCATTGTTTCCGATTTCTTCCTGCATTTTTATTGAAAAGATAGCACGCTCAACTGATATTTGATTAATGTGCAGAGCATTGACTCCTGTTAATTCAAGCTTTATTTGATTTTTTAATGTACATTATATTTAACTTCAGTTTGTTTTTCATTAATTGAAAAATATCACTTGACCTTAATCCTTTCACTGCTCCATGGGTGGGGACTATGTGAATTATTTGTATTATTGCAATTTCAAGCCTCCAAAGGGTTAATAATGCGAAAATTAAAAAAAACAATTATGCCATAGTCAAATGTATGATCTCTTTGGGCAGCTCAGTTCTGGAAGTCATTAGAAATAGCGTCAATCCTAACGTTGAACTAATTTTGGACATCATGGATTGATGCACTTCCAATGCGAATAAGGAATCCTCATGTCTGTCTGCTTTTATGTGTTTGCGCATTTGAATAACCAAGGGTAGATTGTTGCGCGGTATAAGAACATAAATTTATATATTTATTATTAATATTCTCATCTTCTTCAGTGTTGTTAAACAATACTGCAGAATTGAATGGTGTTTTGCAGATCAATGTTTGGTTCACGTAGAAGGCGCTTCTGAAAACTTTTTTAATCAATAGCGATAATAATTCTGTCACGAGTCATTCTATCTTGGAGTTCAAAAAGTGAAATTTTTTGTAGGTGTTCTACTTTCATTTCTTCTTTTGCAAGTTTAAAGAATTGGTAATGTTCAAATACTTCATTTGTTGATGGTCACAAATAATTGCTGAACTTGGTAATCACATCTTCAAATTAGCTTTTGTCTTCATTCCTTAACCAACTGAAATTAATAAGAATCTCATTTGGCATCATCACCAATGCATCTTAGGAGTACACCAATCTTCACTTTGCATGGCTTTTTATCAACCTCTAAACCTCTGTTGCTTTCATGAATAATTGAGGGTTACGTTCCCACTTTTGACAGTCAGCAAAAATATTGGAACATTCCACATTGAAATAGCTGGATTTTAAGGTTTTCAAAGACCATTATCAGCATGTAACTTATAAATTAACAAAACGGTGTTGTGTCTACTATATATACAATAAAAACTAATAAAACAAATATATTGGGTAATCATATCACTGACGAGTTGTTTACCATGAAAATCTTCATTCATTAAAAATGTATTTACCGTCATACAAGTTCATTCATTTTACTTCAATAATAATTTTAAAAAGTTTTAGGATGAAAGTAATCGTTTTTGAAGTTTCATTGTATTTTTCTATAAATTCATTACACGATCTCTGCCACACAAATAAGTATTGGTAGGAGGAAATATACAACCGGCAAATTCTAAGTTAGCAACCTTTCTACCAAAGTTATCAAGCTCAGTCTTGGTCACATTGAAGTGCATTGTATTATCCGGCGCCCAACCCGAAACCCTAAGGCAAATATAGTATTTCAATAGCCTCGTCATGTTGACTATGGGGACAAGTTTACACCCCCATCGAACTTCACATCCGCGCAATATGCAAAGGATTTCTCCACTAAATACCCATCCCTCATGTTTACGAGAGCACAACAAATTCCTACAGTTTGCTACTGATAATTATCACATAAATCCATTAGTACTTTGTACATGGGATGGTATATACTGACAAAATACAGCAATGGGGGGACTATAATGCATATAATGGGAATAAAGGATTATAACGATCACACACATTAAATAATGTATACTACATATTTAATAAACATCGTATAGTGATTATAAATTTATAGACATGAAGCTACATTTCTATAGACTATGTGACTGAAATAATTTATGGAATTCATATTTCGTTTTTCATTTTCAATTATAATTTTAAGCTATAAAATAATAAAGTGAAAAATGAAAAACGGAATTTGATTGTTCGTTTTTCATTTTTTTTGTTTTTATTTGCAAATCATTTGTAAAATTTAAGAATTGCATATGAAAAACAAAAATGAAAAACGGTCATTTCTCTTTTTTCAATTTCAATTTTCATTAAAACTTTTCAAAATGATCAAAGTGAAAAATAAAAAACGGAATTGAATTGGCCACCTGGTACCTGCATACAATGCGACTATACTTTAAATTTAAACCTGTATATATAATGTATATATATATATATATATATATATATATATT
>CABFPE010000042.1:1043380-1068772 GCA_900660155.1 Hofstenia miamia | reverse complement strand
ATATATATATATATATATATATATATATATCAATATCCACGTAATTCCCAATTTGGTTTGGTGAAAATGTTTGTAGATGCTAACCCAATGAAATCATATGCTTACAGTATGATGTTAAGGATTAATATCTAATACAGTTTAGCAGAGGTGTAGGAGCTGCTGAGCACCCTTATGCTTGGATGGTGGATTTTAATGAAGTCGTGAGCAAGGCTGGTCTGGCATTAGTAAAGTAAAACTAATTGTGCGGACTAGAGGTGGGCGCCGCCGTCAGCCAACTACTATTGACGGCTCAGACCCGATAAGGTCGGCGGAGCGACATCTATAGAACTGGACTAGACTGTATAATTTTCGATATAGAAATGGAAACCCTATAAGGCCTATAGCCCTGTAGAAACCGTATATGTGCAAGCAGTATTGTGAAACTATCTATCTGCGAAAAGGTTCATCATGCGCTTACACGTAATCTGTAATAAAAACCACAAAAAACTAAAGCATATTTAACGTAATAAAAACATAATAAAACGTAATAAAACTGGATCCAAATTGGGGAGAATAAATAATCAATGGTAAACGTCACTACCACATCATAGACATTAAACGCGGTTACCTTTTTATTGCACATTTCGTTTGTTTTGGTATAGTATTAGTTTTCAACCGGTTTAGCCGTCTAAACTTTCCAGCGGTAGCGGTTCAGCCGGCTGGTGCCCAGCTCTAGCGCGGACTCATGACCGCCGCGTAAACCCGTTCAGTTCTGGGGCTTAGGTGATCCAGATTATTCTTGTGTTACTATTGATGGTAGCTTTGTTGTCTCGATTCGGCACTAATTGCTGAACATATCCGTAGTAGTTACAATTGCATTATACCTGTATCAGTCCAGATGCTTGTGCTTTCTCACATACTTAAGCTGGGCTCATTAATGTATACTACTTTAAATTGCTTATGTCTAAATGGTACTCTTGAGATTAGATGCTACGCTATCACTATGTTATTGCCTTTCTATATTGCTAACTATGATGATGCTAGAATATATATATATATATATATATATATATGTATTTTGTGAAACGATAACATACATGTAGATTTACAGCAAGATTACAGAGCACCACATAAAATATTACGCTAAGCCAGATAAAATGTATTTTCTTCCTCAATGTCAGAGAGTTCACTGTCAACTTCAGATATTACATTGATAAAAATATCGTACTTATATACATTACATTGTAAAGAAGGAATTGCAAGCTAACAGTAACAACAACAACAGATATTTAAATTCTCATGTAAATATACAAGTATTGAATTTACAAGCTTATAAAGAATCTAAATTTTACATTTTTCTTCATATGAACATTGTTATCATAATAATGGGGACTATTCACAAAATTTTTATTCTTGAATAAAATGAAAAAAAATAAAATTTCACAATGTGCACTGCTTAAAATTTTTTTTAATTTGACAAAAATGATGGTTTATTGAAGAGATATTGAATATTTCAAAAACCAGCTTGATTGTTCCTACTTCATTGGCCATACATATTATTAGGTAATTTTTAGTAAAAAAGTTGTTTATCTACTTTGGGATAGAAATAAATCTAAGATTTAAGTATTTGTAGTGTTCTTACAGCTAGGTAAAAAAACAATTTAAGTAACTAGTATTGCGATATCAAATTAATCAAGAATTTAAATTTCCTGAACGGCGCACATTTTTTTTTCTGGATTACATTTATAGAATACGCATAATTAATAAGCATTTCTACAGATTTTTCTTGAGCTGTACTTCTTATTCTGTAATTAGTCTAGTAATTGATATTTTTCTCTACATTCATGTTTTTCAACTTCCATAGTGATATTGAATAACATAAGAATCCATTCTTCATTAATTTTCTATTATAATTTATCTTATCAAATCTAGGGCCTTCCTAACACAGACCCTGGTCAAATCTAATTGTTTTTAGACAAAACCGAACCAAGCTGTTGAAAGCTAATAACCGAAGAACTGCACAAAAAATCAGTAAATATTCAAATGGAATTTTGAAATTCATATTCATTTATAAAATTTAAATCGTTCAAACCCGAATTAATATTCTTTTACAGATTCGGGAAAAAACTTATGACAACTTTTAAAGACGTGTCCTTCTTGCCCTTCCTTCCTGTGTATTTTTTTTGTCATAAATGAAAAAAAACGTAAATTTCGAAGCAGAATTAACGTATTTAAATATAATGACCTAATTGCGTCGTTTTAAAATTTCGAACTATTTTAAGCGTTTCACATATCAGATATTGCAAGCCGAGAACAAAACAAACTGTGCCGAACAGAAGCGAACCGTTCATAACCCAAGCCGCTTGCAATTCTGCACGGACAAGGACCCTATCCCAGCTGATCTAAATAATGATTGCGCAATAATCATTTCATTTGACAATTTCTTATTACTTTATTATATGGGAGATTGTTTTATGAGACCAATGTTTGTTCCGAACCTGTTTTGTTTGTTTGCTCAACTCTCAACCAATGTTGGGAAAAAATACGATTTAAATTAAAAAAATCAAAAAATCGGATTTTTTCCAAATTTCAATTTTACCCAGACATTCTTCCAAGGTAGTAAATATTAGAAATCCTTTTAATGCTACCATTTTTTAAATACAATAATTTAATCAATTTTAAATAAACTGAAGCTAAAAAAAGATGCAAAACAACATTTTAGAGCATGCCAATTCATTACAATATCAGGGCAATGACTTCAAAACAATTAGAATACACTACTTGTAACTATTTTAGTGTACTTGATTTAAATCAATAATTGAACGAATAATGTGCCTTGATTTAAATCATGATTTAAATCCGATTTAAAATCGAGTGATTTAAATCTCCCAACACTGCTCTCAACTAAAGAAAAAATGAACTAAATATATTATATACAATTTTTATTTACATTTCTTCAATAGGAAAGAATAAAAGAATAAGATATTTCGATTAATCTGGGTTTAAGTCTGAATCTGGGCCTAAGCAAATTGGGCTTTATGGGTATGGGCCTGTTTTCTAGACCCATTTTTAACTTTGACTTCTGTCCAAATAAAAAAAGGTTTTTCCTTTAATTTGTGGTTGATATTCTCAGTATTGAAGCTTCATCTACCTATATTAATCATTTAGATTTATTGAATTGAAAATATAAATATCCCATTAATTGTATAAAAATAGTTTGATTTGTAAAAATT
Organism: Hofstenia miamia; assembly: GCA_900660155.1. Classification (NCBI taxonomy): domain Eukaryota; kingdom Metazoa; phylum Xenacoelomorpha; order Acoela; family Hofsteniidae; genus Hofstenia; species Hofstenia miamia. The sequence continues at coordinate 1,065,560 of CABFPE010000042.1, read as the reverse complement.
GTGTTATGTTTAACGCATAAAATAATAGAAATATCATTTACATAAAAATTAACTTCATTTAAATACTACACTATATTCAACTTTAACCTGATTTAAGTATTGAAAATCATAAGCCCATCCGAACACATCCCTACAGTTTTACAGCTATGTTACAGATTACTTTGTTCACAAATTTCTAAACACAAATTTAACTTACCAATAGTGTAAAAAATTAATTAAGGCTGTTATAATATATTGCTGTCATTAAAGTTTGGCTAATGAAGCATCGAGTCTGTTTTATGTATATGAAAATATTAACTTTTTTTCAATGGAAAATGCGATTTTCGCAAAAATGTTAAAATTCTTCCTGTTGCTAGTTTCCGGTCTAAGACACATGGCAGCAAGCCTAAACTAGTTTGTTTTCTGTAAATAGATCACCCAAGTACCGTTTGGGAGTGAATGTGAATTATGGATGAAAATGAAAGAGGAGGCAAATTTCTATCCAGTAGTGCAATCAGATTTGGAATGTTTTCCATATTTAGTGAATTATATTTAGTGAATCTAAGAACATAAGAGGATAGAGGCCTCCGACTTTGTACACCCCTTGAGGTCCTACTTGTTGTTCCCAATTGGCATTAGACCTCCTGACTACCTGTTATGGAAAGAACATCGAAAATAAAATTTTGAGGGAAAATAATTAATCTCTTCAAGGACATACACTTTATAAATATTGTCAACATTACATTCGAGCACTTCAACGACAGATGTGTCCATATTCTATTGATGTTCAAATTTTTTGAAAGGTGGAAAAACGGTTTGCTCTTTTAAAGGGATATAGACAGGTTAAGGGCATAGGAGCTTGAAAATCGAAAACCTGTGCACTAGCTGACACGACTGTGCATACGTGTTTAAAGTTATAATATGATTTATTACTTGGTCCTTTTTTATGGATATCAACGAGTTATTATAAGAGATGCAGGTCTCCTATATGCTTTAAGATCAATACTTCCTAATTTTATAGGCTTGATGGATTAGAAGTAATTTTATAACTCCTTTGGGAACAGGACTTTGATTCACGTGTTTGGTCATCAATTTTAGCTTCAATAAGTCTGCAATAACACATTTGATTTTAGTAGACAGTTGCCTTAGGAGTAACATCAAAAGCTTAATAAAGGATTTATCAAACTTATTTAATTTTAACAGAGAATGTATTCAAGTTGAAACTATTTATTTAAGAAAAAAATTTAGTGAAGTCACATCTAATAATTGCTCTCTACTCCATTGGATTCATTAATCCTGGTTTTCCAAGTAAAGATTTCCATGCCTTTTATTTCGTTTGACTTTAAATTATTAGAGAAAAATATTTTATTTAAAATCACAGTAAGATTTTGATTCTATCCGCTACTACAATGCTGGACAAATGTAAATCTACACTGATCCACTATTTTGTAGAGCATTATAAATAAACTATAACTTAATAGTATAAAGCAAACTAGCATGTTTAATTTTGGCTTGGATTAATAACTAATGTCCATGTCTATTTACGTCTTGAAAACGGCCAATTTAATATTTGGCCTTATCCATACCCATTTTATACAAGTTAATTGACATTTAACTTTTCATGCTATTTCGGCATGTAGCTCAAAATTGATGCCAGAATTGCTGTGGAATTTTAAGTAATGATTGTTTATTCAAAATGCAAATACAAAAACATTACCATATTTTATATTTGAAAGCGAGTTAAGCAAACCGTAGATGTTTCAGCAGTATTCAATTTGAACACTAGGTCAACCGTTAATACGGAAACTGTAAAACCTGCTAACTCCACGAAGAACTACTTCCATTTTTTAAAAGTACAAAGTGATACAAAAATGATAAGCCTTGTTCTAAGAAAATACAAGAAATACATGGATATTTTGATGAAATTGCAAAAACGCTTCATATGAATGCGTCAAAGAAGAAGATTAGAAATTATTATTAGTAAGGAAATATCATGTGCTGTGTGGATTTTCTATAGAAATAAATAAGAAAAATGAAAAATGCCAACGAAGTAAAAGTAAATAGTAGAAAAGTAATTTTGTGCAATCGATATGATCTCTAAAAAGCACTTGTGCTACGAATACGAGTGCTAAAACATTTAAAGCAGACATACATCTGACGTTTTTTAACTATCAAATTTTATTGGGTGGCAACATCGCATTTTTGCTAAGGTATTGAAGGACATATTAAATGAATTTAATAATGATAATGAGTAATCAGAACTCACTATCTTCCTGATGGAAACTGCTATGAAAATATTAAAATCAACCTTAGTAAAACTTGCGTATTAGATTTTGGCTGGGAAGGTAATAAGGCTATTAAATATTTCAGAATTGTATAAATTCATGAATTTGTCATGCTTAATAGAGTTGATCGTGCAATATTTTTACTTCTTTCTTTCATGATTTGATGTGAAGAGAGAACTGAATATTTGATACTGTAGTGCTACTTTCTAGAACAGTGAAGCAATCTGTGTTTATAATATTATAAAAGGAATTTAAAACTCAAAAGAGCTTAAAGAATGCAACATTAGCAGCAAACACTAGCAGATCTAATAGCTGTGTAGAAAGATTTAAGACTATGCAAGAATTAAAGATTTATATAAAATTGATTTTGAATGCGTAGTTAGATATATGGAAATATTTCAAATAACAACCTATTAAAATTTGTATGTTATGAATATAAAAGCAATTATATATTATACAAATTAACTACTGAAATTGGTTTTGTGCACATCCTAGACACACTAAAGTGAATATACTTTATTGTCTAGCCAAGAGAATTTACATTTTTGCATCCAATGAAAATGGGATAAAAGAAATGTTACAAGAATTAAGGGAATTCATGAAAAAATGTCTATACCCAAAATATATTATAAACAAAGGTATTGAGAATGCATTAATGTAAGGACCAGCAAATAATACTAAATTGAAGAAACAAGTCAATATTTTAATTCCATTCAGTCAAAAAATTAAAATAAATATGCAAGATCTACATTTAACCATTGATTTACACACTAAAATAGTAACCAAGTTAAAGGTATGTTTACCAACTAGAGAGTAATACAATCATTTAAACAACCGAAAATTTTATGGAAGGAGTTGTTTTTATATAAGCAAAGAAATAACTTAACGAGAAGAAAGCAAAGAAAAAACTAGAATTGCAGGAGGAAATATATGATGGAAAAAACAATGTCAAATTTCGAATGAACATTTTACATGTGATGCAAAAAATGTCGTATGTGTAATGAAATGTCGAGGTTGCGATGAAATCTATGTGGAAGAAAGTAATAATTTACAGAAAAGAGTTCCAATTCACCGATGGCAAATTATGAATTACAAACATCTAACATCAATACCATCAGATCAGCACATTACCAAATGCGTAAAGAATTTAGAAGTTAAACTTAAAATAACAACTATTAAATATATAGAAGGTAAAAGGAAGACTATAATTTGAATAAAAAAATGATAGAGATTTCAAGCAAAATTAAATTCTACAACGTCATATACTTCTCTACTTTGCAGCAATTAATTCAGAATTTTTGGGTGGGAACTGATGAGCAGCAAAATGTTGAGAAATAAATTTTGTTAATTAATTTATTACATATATATATATATATATATATATATGTATATAAGTTATATATATATATATTACAGTGTTGGGTACGTAACTTTAAAAAATTAATATATTACATATTATTGGTCCTCAAAAAGTAATATATTACCTGCGCCCGCCCATTTCCCGGCCAGTCGATGTCTTTAGAATAAGCATTTTGACACCCATCAGTAAATGGTTACTATAGTACTTAGCTTTTGGCATAGAACTATTACGCATAGTCGAATAAAACAACTTTGAAAAAATTCTGTAGAATAGTTTTTGCGCTATGGACCACAATTTTATTAAAATTTCGCAAAAATGCGTATGTCAGTTAAAGCCCCATGTGTTTTTCAAAAAATGCCAAACAATGATAACAAACTGTCGATTACTCATAGAATGGTATAAAATTTTTGGAAATCGGATCAAATTTGAATGAATTATAGTCTTACAAAAATGGACGACTCAGCCAAAAATGCCAATTTTGGAAGTTTTTTGCAACTAGCCATTCAATTTTGCACCTCGCTTATAACAGTTGCAGCATAAAAACATTTAGTAAGTTCAACCAATCTTAGTAGACTAAATCCATTTAATGCTACATGTTAGGAACTAATCGATAGTGGCGTTAAATCTGGTGGGGAAAGGAGGGCTTAAGTCCTCCCCCTGTTTTATTGGAAACTGAAATTTTTGAATGCAATTTTAGCTCTTTTCTTTTTTTAAACTTTGCCGTAGCTTTAGTATATTATATAACGAATTGCCACCCAATTTTTATTATAATAATTGTACTTGTCATTAAAACTTCCAGATTATTATGTTAGTAATTTAAGATTTTAAGGCAATAATTTGCTGAAATTTCATATATCAATGCTAACAAAAAATCCAATACTTCAATATTTCTTTTCTTATCCAAGTAAAAGCTAGCTACAAACTGAAATTTTGGTGAAATTTTAAGGTATTTCAGCAAAGCCAAAAAGGTGCTTCCAAAATAATACAAATTTTGCAAACAAGACATTTTCCACAATCACATCAAGCAAATGTACTACACTTTTTCAAATTTGAAGAAGGCAGGTAGCAGTTCATTTTTCTTTTGAACGAGAGCTTGCCCTTAACGATGAGTCGTTAACTGAGAAAACTAAAACTTCAATCTTGAATACTAACCAACGTCGAACCAAAAATATTTTAGCATGTACGAATTTTGAAATTTTCATGACAACTGTTGCAGAAGTTTATAGTCCTTATTCAAAGCAATTATTAACAAGTATTTATTTTCTTTTTTGACCTTGTCAAAACATATAACATGCGTTCAAATTTAGTATAATGGGCAAGCAGAATTTTTTGCCAGATTCCACATTGAAAACTACTTCTTTGCAAGAAATTTTTTTTCTTGAAACATGATTGGGCACAGAAGCAAACTAATTTTTGTTTGAATTTTTAAAAGCATATTTTATGAATTATTAAATTGAAGTTTAAACTGATTACTAGTAGATTGACAAACAAACTATTTTTCAAAGAAATATTAAATATGTAAATTGTGCTATATGAAAAAGAAACGTTCGTGACTGAAAAAGTCTACCAGTCTACACAATGCTTAAGGATTTTTCAAGAATGTCACTTAGTAATTATCTTTAAAGAGCTTGTGGGCTTGTTATAATAACAATCTGTTTTTCTAAAATTTTCAAACGCTTTTCTCCAAATTTGCAAATTGTTGGTGAGTGTGCACCTGTGAAATGGTGAAAATTCCAAAATTTGTACAAAATAGCACTACATGAGGCATTTGAGACCACAACTGATTTTTTAATGAAAATTCCGATTTTTAAAATTCATTAAAATTATTCCCTATAATTAAAGCTCAGACAATCATGATTTTGTAGTGCCATGGGGTATCAGCTAACCCCAAACATTTCTTTAAATAGTTAAACTGCTTAAGCCCAATTAACGATCGCCCTGCTCTGGCAGAGCCTAATTTCAAAACGTAGATGAAAGAGGAGGCACTTTCTTATTGTGTTGTTTTTTCAGATTTTCAAAAAATTCATGGGTAGTTTCATCTAAAACAACTTGGGGTCCTTTTACACATTTAGCCTATTAGAAAATTTGGAAGTCGTAAGCCATGGACACATCTATTGGTGAATGTGCACAAAAGTACTGTCGAAAATTTATACTAAGGCATACTCCTGTGGCTGAAGTACTTGAAAGGAGTGACTATTTATCGTTGAAAATTTCGATTTTTTTAAAAAAGACTTAAGTACAGGTCACACCTAACATTCAGATAATTCTAAGGTTTAGAGCACATAGGAGGAACGCCGAACTTTAACTGTTTTCTTATATGTATATATAACCTCTCAAACCATTTGAGTAAAAGTTAATACTACATGTATAAAGGCATCAGGATTAAAGAAATCAAGCAAAGTCACGCAATAACAGGACCATGATCTAGATAGGAGACGCTCCCTAACCTGTGGTAAGCTCGTGAGTTATGAGTACCTAAAATTTTTTTCAAGAAATTAATTATGTGCAATTCTTTACCCATTTTTGCAAGCCCTCCTGATTTTTAAGGGGTTTGACGCCACCGTTCTTATGTTACATCTTTAGTAAGCGATATGCATAATCGTATCTTCAAAATTGAAGGGGCAAGTTGCAAAAAAAGCTTTTAGCAGATTATAATTCATTCAGGTTTGATCTGATTTCCAACATTTTTACACCATTATATGAGCAATTGACAGTACTCTTTGAATTTGTTGTTATGGGTCAGTATCCGTAACTGTTATATGCATCGGTTTGCTAAACTTCGATAAAATAGCGGTACATTGCGCAAAAACAACCCTACAGAATTTTTTTGGAGTTGTTATATTTAATTTTATGTCAAATATGGTTATGCACTGTGCGGAAGTTAAACTGTATAGTAAACATATATATATATATATATATATATATATATATATATATATATATATATATATATATATATATAAAACTTATATGTATTTCTTCATGAAACTCTAAATAGAGAAAATTAAGAGTGTGTCTTCAAAACTAATATGTGTCCTAATTATTTCTATGTAACTGAGGTATTGTCCAGCCTTAACGGAAAGTCAGCGGAAATGTTTAAAAAGACCTCTTTAGTTATTGTCAAAGATCACTAACATTGAAAAAAGAAAATATGTTGATTACATTAACAAAAAATTCAAAATTCAATTGGAAACCACTATTCAGAAAATTTTTGGAGATGAAAATCATCCGCTCTATGATGAAATTTGAAAAATCCAACAGCAAGACTAGCAATGATCATGTTTTACCGAAATACCAGCATGTTGCTTATAAGCATTCTTTCATATTCTTCACCAGCAATTATCTGGTTAAAGGAACTTGCTCGCAGTTCCTATAGTAATGCTCTTTATTCCCTTTACATTGCAGCTTTGCTGAGATGTACAGGAATTAAGACACACACATATTTACATATAAATATATATATATATATATATATATATATATACAATATTGTAGTAATCACTGAATTTACACAAGCCTTTATATTAGAAATAACTATACCATATGGTGAATATAAAAGTAGTAAAATATGTAACTATTACTTCTGTAAATTATAAATGTGATACCTGATAGCTCTATAGATGTTCGAAAATCCCATAATCATTATAAAAATTTCACTAACTGTGCAGTGTTCTTGTACTAATCTTTAGTTTCCAGGTTAGATGCAGTAAACTGAAAGTGTTTGTAATTTTTATGTGTATTTGTTTGAGGTTTATTCCATGAATGAATTTTAAATTTTAAAAAATATGATTTTGAGTTCACTTTCAATTAAAAATGTCAGAAAATGGTGAATCAGTTCTATTTAGTGACTTTGAAGGGTGCTGCAACTAATTTAATTTCAATCAGTTTCTCAACTTTTCAATGTTTTTGATTGATAGACTACGTTATGCTGAAGTAATATTAAAAAATACCTTGTATGAGTCAGTAAAACACTGTCTTCACACATTCAAATCAAAAACGAATTTAAGGTCTTTTGTAGAAATATTAATGTGACCAGGGTACTAGAAGTCTTACATAACTAACAGAATTAAGAAAGAAATTCATCCACCCTTCATAACAGTTTGACAAAATCAACCAGAAAATTTTAAATTTCAACTGAAAAAATGATGCACTAATGGTCTATATTTGTTCCTCAAAGTGCGAAACACATTCCCAGTAAACATAGAGCTGTCGTAACGACGTCGCTGAAGGACATAATAACGGCACTAAAACGGCATTACAAAACAACGTCTTTTCACAATAAAACGACAAACTATCAATAAAAATGCAGTTTTTAAAAAATTTATCTTCAAATTTTCATAATACTAAAATTATTCCTATTTTTAAATATTTTTTGTTAGACGGAATTGTACTATAAACGCCACTCTATGTTTACTGGGTTGCTGAATGTATTTTACTTGCAAAAGTTGGGAAACGATTTGTTATGAAAGTTTGGCATTCCATTACATTGAGGAAAATCTATATGTGATGTTTATTAAAGCTTTGATTAATTTAATTCGAAAAATTGCTAAGCTCTTTAGCCTTTCAATTACTACTCAAAAAGTTGTCCAACTTTCTTAATGAGATTTGGTTGCTTTTATTAAATTTTGTTAAGCGTTGTAACACCTTAAAAATTGCTTTCTTAATATCTGCTCAATTTTATATATGATAATATTTTCCAACTATTGCCTTCGCAGTTGCTGTGATTATTATTGTTGTTTTATTTTTAGATGTAGGCAGGAAGAATTTTACCGACTGTGGTAAGACTCATTACAATCTTACATTGAATGAAGAAATCTTACGATTGCATTCTCTAAATTTCCCTGAAAACTACCCCAACTTGGCTACATGTAATTACTATATTTCTGCACCCAACAAAAGCTCTTCATATATTGTTAAGTTCATGGAGTTTAATTTGGAAGAGTCACAAGAGTGAGTAAGATTAGAATGTTGTCTGGTAAATATTTAGTTATGCTTCTTGATAGCACTAAAATTGGACTTGACCACCAATTGGTCGAAATTAAATTTTAACCGGCGGTTTTTCCTAAAACACTATTTTGTCTTGGAAATTCCTCAAAAAACCTATAAAAATGACACTATTGAATATATTAGAAAAGATAGCACTATAATACTTCCCCATTTAATTTGATTTATAATACACTAAGCCCAACCACCCTCCCCCTCCGAGAAATTTATGCACACAATCTCGGACCTCATATGAAGAGTCCAACTGTTATAAATTGGCTCACACTGACACATTTTTATTACAACAAAGTAGAATGTTTGAATTCCCTTCTAATGACAAACAGTATCATTATCGTAACCGGTGATCGGAAATTTAGTGTTTTGTTACGTCATCTGTGATATTGTAAAACTAACACAAGAACCCATTCGCACTTCTTTCTAATTCGACTTAAAAGTCAATGCCTCTGCAATCATTTTCATTAGAGAGGAACATTGACAAAGACAAATAGATAAAGATGCAAATATCTTCGAAAACTCAGACATTTCTATAGATTTAATGATTTGCTTAATTAAGCCAAAAAAATTTTACAGTCTACAAATTCAAATATTATCAGTTACACAAAAATTCTTTGCCATATCAATGCATAATTTATGAGCTAATATAATTCTTGTAAGGTGTGTAGAGAAATTAAAAATTTCTTGAATAAATGTTTCCTGCACACTAAGGAGGATTTAATATATTATTAATTAGATTTTCATTGAGTTCCTAGAATGTAGTAAACCTAATATATATATATATATATATATATATATATATATATAATATATGATACGGGCCTAGTTTCATTTGTAATATTTAAAGTGACGTTCAGTGAAATATGCAATGCTGTTGCAATACATTCATTCTGCCAAACCCTTATAGCAAAAAATTCTGACCCCTTGCAAAATTTTCATGCTATACCACTGTATCATAGCGTATTTTATAAAAATTGAACTTCAATTAATAAACTGTTCGTGACTGAACATCAATTTGACGTCAATTCGCAATTCATTAATTCTGATTTTTTAATTTTAGTTGCCATGCTTAGAGACGTAATTAGCATTGTGAATTGAATTTTATAAACACTTCTGTTAGCCAGCTTAGCTGGTACTTGTTGTCAATTATTACTTAATTCAATTATAAAATTATACAATTATACAATAGTATTGTATAAATAGGGCAACTTGTTCACATTTGTTAATAAGAAGTTTTAGTTTTGCGTACAATGACTGTGGCACACTAAGTTCTCAAAGTAAAGGAGAGGGATTCAGTTTGCTTATCTGTCGCAGCAGATCCACCTTTGCGTCAGAGTGTGAACCGGATTTCTCTTACCCAGAGGAATGATTGTTTTGCTTAATTGGTTTAATTAATTCTAATGCCTGGTAATAGCTATTTCAGGTTCAGCGTGAGCCAAGTAATTTCGATGTTCATAACTTTATTACTCATACTTCTTAGGGTGCTTTTAATTATGATCAATACCTCATCACTTATACTGTTGAAATATATATATAGGCCTATATGAGCTGAGCTGTAATTTGTAAACTAGTTACTTTGAGGAATTGATTAAAAGCTAATTTACTTTATTTGCTAAAGAAAATTGGTTACATTTATAACCTCAGGATTTAAAATAATTGATAGTAGACCGTTGAACAATGCTTAATTGAAAAATGATGCTAATACCCCACAAAATGTGATGGCAGATGTGTTAGCAATTTGATAAGTGTGGTAGTGATATGTAAAAGGCAAGTCCTAAATAAAATACTGACAATCATCTGCTATCAGAATGTCAAATTTACCACTATGTAATGTATCCACGCTTTACTTCCTGTACACAGCACAAAGTGCCATGTAAAAAGGAACGTTGGAAAATTTCAATAGACACATTACTATAGGAACCGGGGGAGAGCTCCATTATTAATATATTTAAGTGCTGCTGGTAGAAAGGTTTTGCTCCGTCTTGCATCTTTTTTCGTATCTAGAATAACCTTAGTCCGAGCATTGTGTTTGGAGAACTTCATTCTTTCATGCATGGGATGATCATTATCATAATATATTTGTATTGTTTATGTTTAATTGAAAGTACTGTCAATGCTAGTCAATAAGCTTGTTTTTACTAATTTTAGAGTTTGGAAAACAATTTGAGCGGTTTTCGTAAGGATTTCTGTTGTTTGCCGAAATTGCTGGTACCCACACCAAGAAGCGTATGTTTTAAAAATCATCCATTGTTTATGGGTTGGTATAAATTATGCACTTTGAAGATCGGCTCCGACTTCAAATTTTTTTCACATAAAATTTAATGATATCCACAAACTTCTACGTTTTTAAAATGTTACAAGGACAATTTTTCGAGAAAGATATACTTTCTATGATCCTAAATATATAATCATGGTAATGCAAATGGAGAAAATGACTATTATAATCGGGCGAACATTTCAAAAGATCAAATGTCAACTTATGTCATCAGTCAAGAATCCCGCAAAATTTGATAGTGAAAAAAATTCGTTTACTATTTTACCAAACGTACTAAATTGCTGATATTTTATAAGCCATATTTGTCATCAATTAGGAATTGTCTAATTTGAAGCATATCAAAATCCTGGATTTTTCTGTAAAAACAGGCATATGGGGAGAGCTTCAATTGGCGATTAAATCAGCCTCCTAGCACATTGATTAGTAGCAAATAAAGTAAAAAGCATTGCAAAATTTTTTAGGGTGACTTTTGCAAAATATTTTTTATGGTCCTAAGATAAAAATGTCTAAGATATTTTGTTAGCGTTAAAATTGAGTGTATAATTATTAAATTTTTGTATCTTTGTGAAAATGCTTATTAAAATTAGAATTTAAATCAAGTTTGATAAAATGAGGAGAATGATATCGAAAGTTGTGGGAAAAATTCCTCAAGCAATCCAGCAATCACAGCTAAACCTTAAGTGGTCCAAAGCTCTATGAAAAGGATAATCATTTTCTGTCTAAAACAGTAACCTTAACCAGCTTAGGAATTTTGAAAATTTTACATGATCCTGGAATAATTCCTTAAGCGCTATTTTGGCTCTGCGATCTCTGACTTTTCACATCACTGGATTTAGGAGATATATCTACATATCAAGAAACATCTAAAGTTCGTTGTTAATCCCAAGAGCAGGGGCGTACGCAGGATTTTCTGACGGGGGAGGACATCATCATCATTACGAAAATTTTTGAAAATATTGAAAAATAGACCCTAAAAAATGCATTTTACGATCCTAGATTTTAAATTTTTCAATTTTTTACGAAAAAAATTTTTATTTATCCAGTCAACATCAAATTTGGAAACCTGACGGGGGGGGGATTCCACCATATCCCCCTCGCGTACGCCACTGCCCATGAGCTTAACACATTATATTTATCTGAACATTAGGTTTCAGAAAGAATTCAAATATTTTTAAAAGAATAGAAACTTTTAATGAATTCTTGTTGATCTCCTCAAGAACTTAAAGCTCACAAGAATACACTTTAGTACAAATTTTCAACATTGCATTCAAGTGCGTTGACCAATAAATGTGTTCATGCTTCGAATTTCGTAATAGGCTTAGAGAAAAGTTTTTATAAATGTGGAAAAGCGGTTTGTCCGTTTAACTGAACACCAGGCTGTTTAAGATTAAACATATTTTGTCATTTATAAACAGCATTCTATAACATGTTTGAAGCAGGGTTGGGTGATTTGTGATTTTATTCTATTATAATCAAATCAACCGATTTTAATAGAAAATAATTAAATCCGGATTATAATCAATGAAAATATAAATATCTCGCCTAACTTTTATTTCTGTGTACTGAAAATTTCCGGGCTGTGTTTAAAGTTACCTGGCCGAACAGCAACTCTGTTAGGACATGAAGTAATTTGCATTGTTGGGTTAGGTCAAAATTCATGTTCTCAAGCTCAAGCTTAACAGGAAGAACTCGGGGTTTGTACAAGTTTATTACGGAGTACAACAGAAATTGTTTAATTATCACAATGATAACATAGTTTTTTTATTATTTCTCTACTTTTTGTTTAATCGATTATCTATTTTTCTAAAACAAAAATTTTATGCAACTAGCTGATAATTTCAAAAAGATTTGAGCCATACAACACAGATAATTACAGTAATTACATTATTACTGAAGTTTACTATTTCAAATAATTTCGAATGATGAAGTTCCACTTCATTTGGGGACAAAATGCAAAATCATCCAGACCTTGACTCAGTGAGCCCTACCACTACTTAGACTTTTGGAGTTTTAAAGTATGAAAATCGTACCTTTTAAGAGAGCTTTGTATCATATCAGGCACTGCTTTACTTTCTTTAAGATTCTTAAATAAAATTCAATTTCTTTGATTATTTTAAAAAATTATTTTATTAGTAAAATCATTAAAATCTTTAATGATTCTGTAATCTTCTTTAATTTCTTTAATTATTTTGCTGAAAATTATATTTTCTTTAATGTTTTTCAAGAAATTTCGACAAGGGATAACACTGGTCGAATATCATTATCATTAGCTTATTAGAATATAGAATAGCCTCATTAGAATATCATGGTGATTTCATTAGTCTCGTACGTACAACACACTATACAAATGTTAAAATGTAATGTTATGTAACACACGCGCGCAGTTCATTCAATTCGCGCATTTGAATTGTTCACAACAAATCAGTCGCTCATGCTTGCGCGTCATAAATATTTTACACGTGAAAGGCCTGCATAACCGCGCAAACCATGTATCTAAATCAACCGTTGATTTTGTTTTTAAAAATGTCGATTATAATCCGATTTTAATACCTTGATTATAATCAGTGATTAAAATCAGCCAACCCTGGTTTGAAGTCGTTTTAGTTATTCATTATGCCAGTATTTATACTGGCATAGTGAATAACTAAAACGACTTCAAACCTTATAAAGTCATTTTTAGTTGTTTTAACATCTTTGGGTGTTAAAATACTAAGTTTCCCCGTGAAACGTATCTTATGCTATTAAAATACAGTTTTAATATAGAAATTCAAAACAATTTCAATAATATATGGAATTAGCCTAAATATCGTTATTTAATTTATGTATCTTTACAAAATCTTTCAATATTCGAGGTACTGCCTGAAATAATTACCCATCGAATGCGAATGCAAACAATTTAACAAATTGTTTAGTTGCACTGCAGATAGCCTCCAATTGATGCACATTGAGAAGTTTGACGACAAAACAGAAAAACGACACTATCTGAGTTCTCGCCTTTGTGGGAAGAACATTCCGCGTCCAATCCAAGTTTTACATGGAGATTTCATCATTGCTTTTCAGGCCGACATCACAGTTGCAAAGAAAGGGTTTTTTTTGGAAATTCATCACATCGGTAAAATTTCATTTATATTTCGCCACAAATGTCTTAAATTTATTGTTGTATTGACTTTTTTCTGTTTCTAGCTCCTTCAGGTTTGTTGAGTGTACTGTACATATACATGTACAAAAGCTTAACCGTTTGGTATCAACGTTTGCATGCCTAAAACAAGATTTCTAACGTAAACAAGCCGGCTAGAGGAAAGATAAAATAGTGAATTATGGCCAATAAATTATTTGTGCTATATGCTCCAAAGTTTCATTAATAAAAACGTTATTATTTTTAACTATTTATAATTAAATAAACTACGTTGTAAACAATTTGGACTAAGAAATCATTACTTTACTACAGTATATAACTGTCTAGCACAATTAGTTCAACAGCATTGATTAGCATAACTAATAATCCACTTATGCATTGATAAGGATAACTGTATTTTGCAGTCATTTACAAAATAACGAATACAATATATATGCAAATGTATTTATACCTGAAGAAAATCTACCAAATTTGATATTATAAATGTCAATATTTTAAATGATTGCATTCGATATATATGAGACCTAAAAAATTTTATTTAATTGAAATTAAATGGTGGTCATCCAATATTCGTAATTCATTATCCCCCAAAGCCCCCGTGCCTGTTTGTTGTCTTCTTTGTTTCCGCGAGTGTCACTATGCTAATACCCGATGCACCCAACTTCGCTAGCTATTTACTAGTTAATAATAATAGCTTTTAAATGCAATCAATTTCGCATGTAAATTCGGGATTAATTGATTTAGTCTTCACCAACACATTATCGCCCTGATTAAGAGGATAGCTTTTATTTTATTATACGAAAGTTTTACTACCGTCACTTTAAGTATTAATTTAAATGTAGAACTTAAATTTTTAAAGCTAATCACAAACTAATTACTAAGTTAGATTAATAAAACTAATAAATATATTTAAATTCTGCACAGTGCAAAGAATAATTAGATATTTGTTTAAAACCCACCTTCCTGAATTTAAACATGTATTCTGACATAGCTTCCTCTTACCGGCTTTTTTAAAAATAATTGAACGAGGAGTGTATTCCTAAATTGCAATCATGTTGCCAATCAACTAGAACTAAATTGACAGTCAAGTGCAAAATAAGTGGACTCATTTTTGTTTTTCCGTTGATTTTTTTCCTGATATATTTGTTATACCCTGTTTACACGTGACATAAGACAGATCTGTCTCCAATTATCTCAAGACATATGTAGCGTGTAAACACCCAAAACATAAGACATACGAACTCTCAAGTAGGATAATTATAAAACAGATGTAGATCAAATAATTTTGATTTTATTGTATGTCTTCTGTCACGATGTCACCGTGTAAACACTAAGTCATAAGACATATATGTTTTTGACTGCAGTTATTTAATTATTATGGAAGCAGTAACTTCGCCGTATTAAATTAATAAAAAAATATTAATCATATATTTTTAAATATTTTATCCAATTTTCATAATTGAAAATAATATTTTTTCAATTACATATGCACATTTAGACATTACTTGTGCATTTTGGATAAATTTGCTAACCAGATAAATCGGACCCATAAATATTTTAAATTAATTTGAAATTAGGAATGGGCATACTCCAATCGAAATTCATTATCCATCAAAGCCTCAGTGCCTCTTCGTGGTCTCCTTTGTATCCACGATTTTGTCTGTGCCAGTATCCTAAGCCCGTTATATCCTTAGCTAAATGTTTCTTTACTAAAATAGCTTAACAGTCTATCAATGTATGTTTACTTCAAAAACCAAATTAAGTACATTGTCGTTACTATTAATGTCATTAAGTAAACATTATTTAAACAACTTCAATAACAAAGAAAATTACTCTCTCCAGTTATAGATGATGACACTATACAGTGGTATATTCGTAATTGCGGTTAATTTGTCATTGTTGCATGCATCCAAATGTTTCTGCTAATTTCAAATTAATTTAAAATATTTATATGCCTGTTAAGAAATTTATTTAAAAGTAATGTTTGAATATGCATGTGTATAATTGAAAAAATATTATTTTCAATTGCGAAAATCGGATAAAATTCTAAAAAATATATAATTAATAATTTTTTATTAATTTAATACGGCGAAGGTTACTGCTATTTTGCTTCCATGATAATTAAATAACGGCAGTCAAAAACATGTATGTCTTATGATTTAGTGTTTACACGGTGACATCGTGACAGAAGACATACAATAAAATTAAAATTATTTGATCTACATCTGTTTTATAATTACCCTACTTGAGAGTTCGTATGTCTTATGTTTTGGGTGTTTACACGCTACATATGNGGTATATTCGTAATTGCGGTTAATTTGTCATTGTTGCATGCATCCAAATGTTTCTGCTAATTTCAAATTAATTTAAAATATTTATATGCCTGTTAAGAAATTTATTTAAAAGTAATGTTTGAATATGCATGTGTATAATTGAAAAAATATTATTTTCAATTGCGAAAATCGGATAAAATTCTAAAAATATATAATTAATAATTTTTTATTAATTTAATACGGCGAAGGTTACTGCTATTTTGCTTCCATGATAATTAAATAACGGCAGTCAAAAACATGTATGTCTTATGATTTAGTGTTTACACGGTGACATCGTGACAGAAGACATACAATAAAATTAAAATTATTTGATCTACATCTGTTTTATAATTACCCTACTTGAGAGTTCGTATGTCTTATGTTTTGGGTGTTCACACGCTACATATGTCTTGAGATTATTGGAGACAGATCTGTCTTATGTCACGTGTAAACAGGGTATAATGTTATCACAACGATCTCAGTGAGAGCCTTCGATCTTATTTATCGTGTTTCCGCTTTTTAATGAGAACAGTTTTTGAGTGCGTTATTAATACTTGCTTGACCCACAGAAAAACATTGGCTGGGCTGGATTCAGGCTGAGTTATTGAGAAAAATGGGGCGAAATTTCAGCAACTGACATGGCTATGACGCAGAAGTAAATCTAAAAGACCCGTTTACACGATAAGTTTTCCCTTGGGTTTATTTTTATTTACGAAGCAATTATCAGATTAAGTAAACATTATTTGCGTTTACACGATAAGTTTTGTTCGCGGAGTCCGCGGTTTTGTCTTATGATTTTATATTCTTAACCACAAAACTTACCAACATTTACTGAGTTCGTAAGTTTTCCCTTTCGAGAAATTATCTCGAGCTCATTTGCTTTTACATAATTTTTCCCTTACATAAGTGAAATTCAAGGAAAAACTTATCGTGCAAACGTGTCTTAATCAATCCAATTACAATGAATGAAATACAACTTATAAACAACTAATTGAAAAATAAAAGCTTCAGTTCTAAGTTCATACATGTCTCATTAGATTTCCCACTCCCCACAAATTCAATTTATGTTTTTCAATTAAGCTCATAGCTTTCATTGCAAATTTCGGATGTGCTCAACATTCAAGAAATATTTTTGACAAGAATAATATAAATGGGCCAAAATGTAGTCTAGCCGTTGTGTGAGTATTTTTTATTTAAATGAAAACTTTGAATTATAACATTATATTATATCATATCAAACTCTCTTTTAAAGATCAGCTAAGAATTTAATTCCTAATTGTCTGATAAATTGAATTAAATATATCGTTCTTATGAAAAGATTTGAGGTGGCAATAACC
Source organism: Hofstenia miamia (assembly GCA_900660155.1). Lineage (NCBI taxonomy): Eukaryota > Metazoa > Xenacoelomorpha > Acoela > Hofsteniidae > Hofstenia > Hofstenia miamia. The sequence continues at coordinate 1,047,878 of CABFPE010000042.1, read as the reverse complement.
TTTATTTTCACATTTTCTAACTATAAAAATTAAATACAGAGCTCGTGGTAAGTTGTTGTAGCATCTACGGGTCGCCTTTTCTGTGACGTCAGGCTTGCCGTTGTGTGAGCTTTTCCACAACAACCAACACAACAGCCAAAGGCTGTTGTCTCACATATCATACACAACACAACAGAGTAATAAATTGCACAATGCTTACAGTTTGGTAATCTTGCGAACATTAATATTAAACATTTATATATGTACAGTGGAATTCAATATACAATTTAATAATTGCAAATTGATTTGCGATATTGAATGATTAGGTTGATCCCTAGGATCTTTTGCCTTTAGATTTTTTTGGGGATACCTAAAAGGAAGAGTTTCCGTCAAAAGCCGATCAACTCAAGTTAGCCATCCAAATTGAAATTCAGCAAATTCAACCAGGCCTTTCCAGTGGAGTGATGAGAAGTTTGCAAGTTCGTGGCATACGGGCTTGCATTTAGGAGCGCAGCTCATGAAAAATGTTGTATTAAAAAGTAAAGATTTAAAATTAGTATTTTTGAAATATTTTTTAATGCTTTGTTCAGTAGAATCCATTCAATCAGGGAGCAATTGAAGATATTTTGGGCTAATTATTAAAAATCACAATTTATGAGAGAATGTGCATCATGAATGGAACCGGTAAATAAAAATAGCAACCGGCTGAACGGCCGATCGAATTGTGTGGGTCTAAGTGATATCAAGCTGCATACAACCGGTGGGAAATATATCCTAACTTCCAAAATTGACTAATATAAATTGTTGTTCATTGCTTCCTTGAGAACAATAATTGACTAATTGATTTCACTGCATTGCTTTGTCCTTAAAAAACTTAAACCATTTTACCGATTCAAATATCTTGACCCAACCCAACCGGCAGGCTCACAACTTGAGACAGCTTTATTTCTGTAAACAACACACAACAGCAAGCCTGTGTTATGGGCATCGGCTATATTTAGGATTTAGGTTATAGTGCTAATGAATGGCGTTATTAATTTGATACTAGCTTTTAATGCGAGTAGGTTATACAGATGAGGGCCCTGGTCACAAGATCTGATTGGTGCACACAGGCCCACGGCAGAGGTCACAAAGTGACGTAATTGATGATTCATGAATATGAGAGGTTGAAAATGATTCATAAATATGGGAGGGGTGCTTGACATAATTACTTTACTTACTTTGTGACCTCTCCCCTGGCCCTGTGTGGACCATTCAGTTTTTATGACCAGGGCTCTAATGCGTCTATTTTTGCATACGAAAAGTAAATCATAATGTCAGCAACAATCAAATTTTAAGTATTTAATTATGCAATGCTTAAATATAAATCAATCGTTGTCGGAACTTTAACTTATGTAGATTGCAGAAACTTAAAGAAACTTAAAAAATTAATATGAAATTTATGCTTACTTATACACTACGAACATTCCATAAAAAAATTAGCTCACTAGTTTCAAAATTCCGATCAAATCGACATATACATATGTATCCATCATTCTTACGCCAACAAGTGACGAGTTCGGATGTTGAGTATAGTTAGTTTATTCGCATTTACGAATTGAAACAGACTTGTAATTCATAGGTAAAAAGCGTTGAAACGTGTAGCTTAATCAAATTACACACTAGTAACAGCTTTTGCTAGCCCCTTGAATTGCTTGTTTTTTGGTTTCATTCACATCCTGCTGCCCTATTTGGCACACTTAAAACACTGAACATTTCATAACCCTAACGAACAAAATCGCATTGCAAGTCTTTATCTTTCATTTTTGCACTTGATACTAAGTGACCTCATCAAGCACTTGCTATTGAATTGATTGTTTTATTCTTTAATCTTATTGTATCATATTGTTTTTATAATATTTATATACTGGAACTTTTTTTAAATATTTGCTAAAATATTGATTAATGTTTCTAACCGCATGATTATCAATTGAAGATTAAATTCAATGACATATATATATATATATATATATATATATATATATATATATATATATATATATAGATAGATAGATAGATAGATAGATAAATAGCTTCATGTCTTATGAACAATGTCTTTAATATTAATCCTTTGTAGTTAAAATTATATTTCCACGATAAGCTTTTTGTGCAAATATTGGGGAATTTAATAATATATTGTCATATGTATATAGAAAATAATATTGAAGAAATATNAAATAGTTAGTTTTAACTGCAAATTACAGGTATAATATTTTCTAAATTTAAAGAATTTTAAAATTTGAAATACTCCTTGATATCATGCTTAATTTATTGCATTTCTTGGCCTGCATCTATTAAGCGAAGTTCATTATTCCAAAACCATGTTAATTTGTTAGAAATTTACTATATTTACAATTAATGATCATCATACCTTTTGATAAATTTATACTATAAGATTATTATATTTATATATATATATATGTATATATTCAAATGATAATTTACTGAGATTCATATTTTAATTCAAATAAAAGCGTTTCGAATATATTATATTGTCATCTTCAGCTTTCAAATTGCGGTAAAAATATAATTTACAATATACTACACTATAAGTTAACTACATTACACACACTAAAAAAATTTTTATTTCCCTTTTTCCCAAACTGCATTGCTTATTTAAAATGTTTTCTTTATTATGTTGTTTTATAGTTAATGCCTCCCAGATCTTAGTCTGGGTAGTTCTCATTTCGAAATTTGGGAAAAGGGCAAATAAAAATTTTTTTAGTGTATGTAATAATTAACTTCTAGTGTAGTATACTGTAAATATATCTACATATATGTATATATATATATTAGTTATATATTATATATTAGTTATATAAAGGGACATTTTACCATGCAGCCTGTAAATATCTGTATGATGGCTCTTATCCATGTTTTCTATGACAAACATTATTTGTGTCTAGTATTCCTATTTATTGTATACGTACAGTACAGGAATAAAAGCGTTACAAATAAAAATAAATAAATAAATAAATATGATGACATAGGCGATGGTTGCAAATTCTTGCTGGAATTTAATAAACTATCACTATTTTTTAGAACTGGCAGCATTTCTTGTATTAATCATACTATTGATATTAAAATGATATTTAAAAAAAAACCTATTGGTTTTGCTTTAATAATAATAACGCGTGGAAACATAAGATCTTGATACAAACTATTGTAATTTCTTACCTTTGCATGCAAATTATTAATGATAATATTTTTTCAAATTACAAATTTGCAAACATTGAGTTTAAGGAAATTTTGATAATTTGTATTATATTTATAATAATATTTCCTATATTTATAATATATTTCCTATAGAAAAAAACTTTGACGTTTAATTAAAATATTGAAATACTTAACTCCATAAATTGATTTAATCATAATTCAATATTTCATTATTGAGACTTCCTATTTAGCAAGCACATATCTCCAACTATGAATATTAACAACTGTTTCCATCTTTAGAATTGGAAATTATCCTAATTTAAATAAGTTTGCACTTTTCAAAATGACATTAACAATACATGCCTGTTGAAATTTCTTAATGGTATTTATAATATTGTTTCCCTAACAATTTTGCATCTGTTCTTAAGATAGCCCCACTTTCAGCTGTTATTCCAGAATCCAAAACAGAATTAATATAGATGTTGTTTTAAGGAATTATATTTTAAAGAAAATGGTTTTGGAATAGATTGCATTAGGGAATTAGAGAATCGCACTGTAAGCATCCATAATTTTTGTTTTATAAGATTATTTTTTTTCAATGTTCAAAGTTATATTTTTCGATGAGAGATGTACTTTTTGATAAACAATATTATTTGAAAAATTCACAAAATATTCTTGTTTATAATCCAAATATTTAAGCTTTTTCAGAAAATTTATTACTTTAGAAAAAATTTTAATACTTGGGTTATATTTAGAAAACAAAGAGCTGGAAGTGAAGTTGGAGAGTGAATTCGGCACAATTGGAGGGCGCATTACAGTTTATCACAATGATAAATTTTTATATGTGTCTTCCAAAGATTTCACTAGACAGGCTGCAAATCATATCTGTGGGAATCTTTCCTGGATGTAAATTTCATTTTATTTTAGTTTTACCTATTTATAACTGTTATATAAACCCCTTCAATAACTACATGTAAGTAAATTTTTTGTCATTAAATAATTAATAAAGTTTTGCCAATATTTTAATAGAAAATTTTGAGCAATGGTGAATATACACATTTACATGTTATGACTATGTTGCAAAATTATAAAAAAAAATTTATTATTGGACCAATTCGTCCTTTGCTTGGACTTCCTTTCCGACACTGAATTCAAAACCTACAGTCCATCATTTACTCATAATTTTTCTTTAAAGAAAGAAAGAATGCAAAGTATTTTATCAGGTAATTAGATATATTGGCTTGCACATTTTGAGAATGGCCAAAATCTCACTACTTCTTTGATCTCGTGAGTTATATATATATATATATATATATATATATAT
>CABFPE010000042.1:1022155-1037826 GCA_900660155.1 Hofstenia miamia | reverse complement strand
AATAGCGCCCATTTCTTAGGCAAGGTATATTTATATATATATATATATATATATATATATATGCATGTCAGTGTAAGAAAACGCTTGAATAAGTGATAAATTCTTGAAATGAATACTATTGAGAAATAATCGTTATAGGTACCTGAAATTTTTTAATATTTTTGAGCTTTTGAGCTGCTGTATTTTGCTATTATACAACATAATTAACATCTGGTACTAAGCTAAATGCTACACTTAGTATATTCAAAATCCTATATTATACCTATAACTGCCAATCTCACGGAGCTGTAATAGATTGTATTCTGGTGATTCCACACATTATCATAATGAGAGTATCGTCGACTTACTTTTTAAACTCTTATTAAAAATAGAAATCAATATTCATGCACTTGTTTTCAATTTTAGAAAAACATATCGATTGCAAAAATTGCACTGTATCATGGCTGTTTAATTGTAATGTAATTTTGCAATTCCAACCTGTGTGGTGTCTCTTCACACAGGGGTCGTGCATTATTGTGTTGGAGATTGAGATTGTCAAGTGTAACTGGTGACGCACTGTAAGAAAAATATTTTCAAAAGCTGCCTTTAGAAATGCACAATACATTTCACTGATTATGTTTTATTTATTTTTCAAGACTCCCGGATGGAATTTACCGTCATAAGACAGCAGCAAGGATCATTGTCTTATTAATCATGGACCGATTTGTCGCGTACAGTCTGTAACCTGGATACACTCATACTCGTCTACATTGCTGAGTTGGCATAGTCTCATGAATCACATAATTTCTTATCGACTACAAACAAAGAGTGTTACATGCTACCTGCGCGTAGATACTTTACAAATTCTTGTACCCAAGTAATTCTTTGCTTGCGGTTATTTTTGGTTAGAGTATAAAACAGAGGTGCCCATTAGCGGTATGTTACCATATTATGGGTACCACAATGGTGTGGTACAGAAAAAATTTATGGCCATTATAGATGGCAAGCTTAAAAATATGGCCATAATGGCAATCCATGAATTTATTGCTATATATACAGAATTTATATTTTAGTTAAATTGTTAAATTTATCTTACATTTGTAAAAATTGAATTGGTAAATATTTATTTTAAGGTTTGTTTTAAACAAACTGTATAAAAAAATTTTTGATGATAACTTTTAAAAGTGTCTCAATAGTTTAGTAAGTAGCTTCAGTAGAGTATAAACAGATACTAAATATGAAATTGATTCCCATTTGTAATAGTGGATTGCAAAAAATTCTGACTATTAATTTGGTTCCAAGTTTCAATATTTGCGTCTAACAAAGCGTGTTGTATGCATTGTTGCAAGTGGGTCAATCCTACTGTCCCACGACCTACAGTGACCCACAACCCACACAGTGCTGACCCACTGACTCATCAGAATGCAAAATTATAAAGTGCTACAAAATATGAAATAAAATGTATTTCTCAAAAAATCAAGTCACTTTTATATGCGTTCACAAGAACTGAAAGGGCCTCCACAGGTTGGTTTCTTGAAGGCATGACTATATGACTTAAGGGAGAAAATTGTCTTTCTAACTCTGCACAAGCTGCTTGAATAACAAATATCTGTCGGGCAATAGCTGAAAGTATTGGAAACTCGAACACTTTTTATGATTAAAGGATCAAACACACTTTGACTTTCGTTAGAATTTTTATCATCAAAATTAACATATCGGCTAAATTCTGTTTTTCATTTTTTCTTGTATTCATCATACAATTTAATAAAGAGATCCATTTTGGGCATTTTCTTTTGCGAAACAGTTGAGTCTCTTGTGCTTTCCCTATCATCAATAATTTATAAAAAAGGGGTGTCTGTATTACAAGAAGGTCAACGGTACTGACCCACGACCCACACTGACCCACGTAAAAAGGTGACTCACGTGACCAATGACCCATGACCAACGTATGTCACTTGAAACTTCTTCGGTTGCATGTAAAGCAACAAAAATAATTTGTTTATTCTAATATTTGTTTCTGAATGCTTCAAAATAATTCTGCGCCCTAGTGAATTGTTTGTGTCTTGTGATATCAGTGCAATTTCGTATTACAAAAAATGTTCGACTGTTAATCGTACCTTGAAATTCGGTATTTATTTTACCAAATATGAGGAATCATTTTTGAAATTGCAATTACTTGACTTCTATGATACATATTAATAAATTTATTTATCATAGAAGTCCATGACCACATGTATCTTTCACCCTCATTTATCATATTTTAAATAATAGCCATTATGGCGATTATGTGTGGACGAATTTTAAAATATCGCAATTATGGTTGGCTAAATAAAAAATTTCGCCTTGTCATACCATAAACGACACCCCTGGTGTGAGGTACCCACTCAGAAGTATTGATAATTGATATCATACCAAGGTCACTAGTAGGGAAATGATACGATACATAGTCGTCGTGAGAATATTTAAATTGATTTCAATTTCCTCACAGGCTGCTCTGGTGTCATTTGATACGAAATGCTTCGACAGCCTCAACGTTTTCAGATGTTGCTGAATTTCTTCCACTGGCCCCGACCCCTTTTTCTGTCAAACTCTAGATCTCCACCAGCGTCATCATTTTGACACCGTCTGGTTCCTGAATTGTATGGATTGTGGGAATTTCGAGTTACGGCTAAGCATAGAGGAATTTTCCGTGAATTTGTGATGCATTCAAACAGTTGCGTCGTTTGGCGTCAACGTAGAAAAAGAACATATTTTGTCAATACTTGATGATGCTATCACAAATAAAGAATAAAATAATTGTTTTGAATTAATATCTAACTACAGGGGAAGATAGGCCCTATTGTGAAAGCCCAAATGAAGCATGACAGGATGCATACCTATCTCATCTGTTACATTTGTTGTGGAATGACCCATGTACAGTGGTGTAGTGCTAAAATTTTAATAAGGGGGCTCTTTCAGAGATAAGCCATCCAGCATGTGGGCTCAGATATGGCAGGTTAGTTACGAGGACTTTCTTTCTTGTTTTTGTAAATTGCAATTATGTTAATCTTATAAAAGTATAGTGAAAATGTATTAACAGTTATATTTTTAGCATTTGAGGGATTGATATTAGGTCTGTATAACCAGAGATTGTCATTTGTCAAAAAACTCTGGGACAAACCCGGCAAGGCTTATGAAACTTTGGGCCTGACATTTAACTTTATGCCAATTCAGTTTATTATTGGGCCATTTTATAGTCCTTGCCAAAAATATCTTTTGTTTTTCGGTTGTGAGAAACTTATAAAATTTACTTACTAAAAATATATATAGAGTTTTGAAAGAGTAAAATGATACCAATGTAAAATTTCAAAATGCAAATTATATTTTTCAACACATTGCTCAGAGCAATAAATTATTTATTATTCATTTGCAATAAGTTGTGGCACAAATCGATGAACTCTTTAAAGGGGCATTTTGATGAAATGCCTACTTTTGAAAAATTAATTATAAACGCATTTAGTGTACTTCTCTATTTAATCTTATTTTTTAAAATTGTAACTGATTTTTTCAAATGTTAATGAAATTTCTTATGTGGATACTTGAGTCTCAACAATTGTTAATTGCCTTTGCTATGCTTTGGTCTTATCTTTTGTACACCTTCTGTGAATTTATCAACTTAATGAATACCTGTTAAGACATCCGTAGCCAAAGGGCTTAGGGGGATAAACTACTAATGGGAGATTAGGCATAAATGAATTTTTTAAAATAAATTTTAGCATAATTTGCAAAGATGACGTTACTGAAAATCATCTAAAATTTGGGAGTGGTGAAGAACATCACAATTGAGGGATAATCATTGATTGATTGACTTTGTAATCAATATCAGCTATTTTCCCAAGGCTTTCAATTAAAGAAAGGCAGGCGCACTTGATTTTAATAAGTTCATTTTGTTTGAAATTTCTTATATTGGTTGTACAATTGTTACAAATCTTTAACTGTGGGATATATGAGATTGCCATATATGCAGTTAACAGGACAATGTGTGAGTTTATTAGTAAATACTTGCTGGAGATACCATTAGTTCCTCAACAATTTGAAACTCCTGGATATCCTCCACTTCTTAGCTAAGTATTAAAATATATGCTAAAATTTTAATTTCATCCAAAAGTTAAGAGCACTAAAAATTTAAAACTCCTCCACACATACAAGACAGAAATAGTTTAAGTAGTTGAGTTTACTTTTGAGTTTCTGACACCTCCACATTAAATATTGAGAGAATATATTTCAAAAAATCCGATTTACAAATTTTCTAATAAAAAAACAATTTGAAAATTTGGAAAAGCGAGTGATCCTGTTATATGTACATCAGTCTGCTTAATGTTAAGGAAATTTGAAATTCCTCATTCATCTTTCGAATGCATATAGACCTCTTTGGGTGTTAATGTAACATCATCACCCAGGCGAAGGATGTGCATAATAACGTAGTATAGTTTAGATACAAACGAATACAGATTCCGACTCGCAGGGTAATGTGTACGTTTACTCTTGCTGTTCTTTCGCTGTTGTATAACTATAGAATTAACCTAATTAATACTTCAAGCTAGCGTAACAACCACTACTATTTAGGTAGCATCTTCGAGAGTAATAACAAGAAAGAGTGCAGTGGGCATCTTAGCCCAAAGCTGCATCACAAAGACAGTTCGCAGTCCAACAGTTCGATCCGTTCCCTCTATCCACATCCATCATTCCATCCGCTGCGACTCAGCTCAGCCTCATTGAAAGAGTTTTGTTATGTGTGCCTTACTTATGGTGTAATAAATACCAGTCACTAACCGACTTAATCCTCACTCTCAATGTATACTGATTTAGTGTGGTAACGAGATAATGTATCGCAACCGGACACTAGCTGCTATTGCACTAATTAAAAACAATTAATATAAAAATAGAGCAGCTTTCTACATTTAATTAAAATATATTTATGATAATGACTGACACGTAAAAATGAAAAGTCTCTAGCTGCAGACAGACTAAAAAAGATAACTACAAACTATGGCAGCTCCTAACCTACATATAGATAAAATATAATTAACACGGTCTCTTTTCAGTCTCTTATAGGTCAAATAATTTGGATCTAAAATAGGGTTAGTTATCAACATGCCTATGGTGGCATTCTTCTTTTTGTGCATTTATTACTACATGCAATGGCATCAAGCAGTAGTCACATGCGTTTTGTTAAATTTATTGTGGCTGATATTTGCTTTTACAATTTGGCGAAATCATTAAATGCTAATTCTAATAAATTGACTTGAGTTTCTAATTAGAGTTTTACGTAGTTTTTTTCTTTTTTCTTTGTTGCGAAACAATAAATTTAGTAGGATTATGCTACATTAATGTTACCTACAGGCTTGCTTTAAAATAGGAAAATATATTCATATTTATATGAATTTAGCAATTGAAATTAGCTTTTGATCCTTAATGCTTTGGAGGCTGTACCCAAAATAATTTTTAACAAGGGGGCTCAGTGGAACAATTTCATGTTATTGATGTAGAGAGATTGATAACAAGTTTTAAATTCGCAATTATAAGACTAGTTCATTTTCCCTACCTACAACATATTGTATAACGAGTCTAACTGAATCTTTAATAGTTTAGCATAGATATTTAGAGGCGTAGATGAGATAATTTTCGAGAAACCAAATCTAACAGTTGAGCATTGTGTCATTTACAAAGCTGAAGTGAATAATGGCACCAATCAGACAGTTGTCTCAGCTACCGTAGTCCATCAATGCTCATTGTTAGTAAGACTTCGATGTCTATCAGGTATGCTTATTTTATTGTAAAAAAAGTTTACATTATTACTCGATGATTTTGAATAAAAAAATTAACTTTAATATTTATTGAGAAAATTTAAATAAATTCCCAATTGTTTTTAAATATTACCAAAATTTATTCAGGTATAGTAAACAAATTTTAATTCATCAACTCAGAAGATATAGCTCTGGCCAAAAAAATGAGAAACAGAATATTTTCAATCTCCAAGATCAAAAAGCAGCACGCACAGTAACAAAATTTAAATCAATTAATGGCAAATTAATTTTTTTTGTTTTTGTAAAAAAATTAGACAACGTTGCCTCAAGAGTGAACACATTTCAAAATTCTGTCCTTAATTGAGTCTATTAAATTCTTCTGCATTCTCGGGGTAATTGTTTTGGACTCCTAAAAATATTGCTTCAGTTTTTGCCTATTTTTTGGATTTTTCAATTCCACATCGTCTTTCATGATCCCCCAAATATTTTCTATAGGTGAAGGGTCCGTTGAGTTGGCAGACCACTGCAAATTTTGCATATTTTTTCTCTGAAGAAATTTTGGGTGTCTCTTGAAGTATGGGGTAAGCGGTCGCCCCCATCTTGCTGAAGAATCCATCCAGTTCGATAACACCGGTACGCAAATGGCATAAACTCTGCTAAAATATCAGTATAATGAGAAATATCTAAAATAACTCCTCCCACAACTTTCAGGTGAAAATCTTAATAGCTCAAAGCACCCCAAACCATGGATTTTTTAAAAAATTTTGGAGATGACTTGAGAGACGTCTTGGCTGCAGTAGACCAATGAGAAATGTTATGTTATTAATATGTAGCTGGAACATGGACTCATCGGTTATGAAAACATTTCTGAAATTTTGATTTGAAATGTAAAGCAATTTTGACAAAACTTTTCCATTCATTTCCAAACAATTTGAGGAGCCGCCCATTTCATTTCTTCCTTCTTAGGGTGTTCGTTTTAGTCAAATTCTTTAAATTTTTGTAGAATATTTTTGGGTTCATACCCGATATCTTGAGTAAAGTTTTGCGGTCCGTGGTTCCAGTTTCTTGCATTTTGATGAGACATGTTTAGCGAAAATCAATAACATACCTATCCTCATCTGGTGTGTTTACTAGTACTTTTTTGATTATGCGTGATCGCCTAAATGTGTTCGTCGAGAGCATGGAACATGACACTTTAATGAGGTGAAAAGACTTGTGCACTGCCATTGAAGGGTTTTTGTAATTTTTTTCTCATTTTTTTACCATAGCTATACAAGGTAAATGTTCGCCTAAATCGACTGAGACATAATATGTGCACAAATGAAATATAAATTTAAAATAAACTGTATGAATACAGTGAATTTGTAATAATTTGCAACCCTCTTAACAGATATAAAAATATTGTAAACATTGACCCCGAATTCAAAAAATTCACCTAAAAAACATACTGGAATGAGTTTTAAATATTTTATTGCACATTGCTCATTATAGATAAACGGTTGTCTGTATACAAAACAATAAACAGTATATATATATATATATATATATATAAATATATATGTTTCAACATGCGAAAATGTATAAGTTTGCTTTGTAGTTGATTTTTCATAGATGGAATTATTAGTATAGATTTTCTAATCTTCTGGCATAATATAAATATACATCAAGTGCACATCATATCTTAACTAACTAAGATGACGTCAACATTAGTGAGATTTAGTAAGTGAGCCTCTCATTTACTTAAAAGCAGTAAAAATTCTTATATTTAGCTATTGCTGATGGATCTCTCCGATTAGTTGGCGGTCACAACAATGCTACAAGTATATCTGGAAGGCTTGAAATATATAAGTATGGAATTTGGGGTATTATTTGTGATGATTCTTGGAACTCTGTAGCAACAAATGTAGCATGTGCATCTGGAGGATTTGGGTTAGGAATTCTATGTATATATTAGCTGAAATTAAAAAGAAGGCATGAATGCCTTGAAGAATTTGTAATTTTAGTATAAATTTCAACATTGAACCCTACGAAGCATAATAATTGCATTCCTTCCATAAATCTGTAGAAGACAACAAAAAATGCTTCTTGATATTTCGCTTTCCAAAACAATGCAAGCAATATTTTTATAATTTACTAGTTAGTAAATTTAGGATATGTAAATATAGTTTACTTCAACAAAACATAGTACAGAAGAGTTCGTCTATGTGCAACTCCATAAATTCAGAATTTGTTGTGCTTAGAACTTAGGCGGGTTCTCACTTATTATAATTACCATGCCTTTTCAGCAACCAAGAAATGCAATTAAAACCTTAAGAAAAAACTATTGTTTTTATGATATATTTATCAACTAACTGGCTTCTATTTTAAATTGGCACAAATTTTTGGTTGATTAGACATTCAGAGAAATTGCATTTAGGCTGTGCTTCGTAATACAGCCTTCCAAATATGATCAGTGCATGTGAGGAAAGCTGGCACTTCATCATTACTTTTTCTGTATACGAGACCATTTTGCTGTCCATTTCACTTTTACTAAAATAGGAAACTAATTGTATTTAACCACAGTACATCTTCGAGTCACAAAATTATATTGTTAGCTAATTATTCTCAATAGCAATCGTACATCTGTTTTAGGTCTGGCTTACGATATTTTTGTTGCAATAAATTTGGATGGCTGCCCTCGAATAGTACCATTTGGTTGGATAATGTAAATTGTCTAGAATCATCAAAAACTTTGGAGTCGTGTTATCACAACGGAATTGGCATTCACAACTGTAACAACAACGAAGCGGTGGGAATTGAATGTCTTAAGAAATTAGACAATGGTAATTGATTTATATACTTGTAATTTCAATAAAACTATAGTTATCCTATTTACCTACATATATATATATATATATATATATATATATATATATATCATGCGTAACATGTATACATTCAAAATAATATTTACAGGTCCTTGTAGTGTGGAAAAGTGTCGAATTTAAGAAAATTAATACTTTTTTTGTGCTCCAAGAAAACTATGTTTTTGTTATTTATAGTTCTATGAATTGAAAAATGACTTTCAAAATTACTACTTTATCCCATTTAATATTCAATTGTCTGCGAATATTATTTCAATATATTTTGTTAGGCACTCCTCTATTTTCCTGTCTCACAATATTGAATATATTTTCAATAAGAATATATATAAGATCAATATGCCTTTGTGGCTCTTCATAGGTTTGCAGTCGCTTTCTCCTCACATTTTACAAGTTTTTAGGCACATACTAATGACAGGTGTTTTTTTCTTGATTCACATTTTGAGAAAGGAAAGGCTAAAACTTCATTATCTTTACCTAATTTATTATAAGTTTATTAATTGTACTGCTGTTATTGTTTTATACAAATGCTCCATTGTGCTGCATCGTTTGCTTTTAAAATTAATTATATATATGGTTTTTTACCACGTTGAAACGTATTTAAGTTATTTCTGAGACAATCAAGGATAATGACGTTCATACATCTCATCAACTCAGCAGCTTATAAATTTTGTTATCAGATTTTGGTAAATCTCTGAAATACCTTAACACATAGCCCTATCACAAGGCCAGGTGTGATATACTTAATTTTCTTACCATTGAGCGTAACTCGTCTATGTCGATTTTGACGGAAATTTATTATTAATGTAATGACTTTGTTATAAAAGGGCAACTCAACTACAATTACTAGAGGTTAAGTTAAATTTTATTTTTTGTACTTGTGATATTGACAAAATTACTTCCTGAGTGCTATGACCTTAGCAAAAATCAAGTTATTTTTGCGAGAGAATATTTTGAAACATTAAAAATGCATTTATTTGATTATTTTGCAAAAAAATAGGCACCCTAGTTTGGATTTTTGCCAAAAAGTTTAACTGTAGTGATTTTGGTAGCAATTAAAATAATAGAATAGAATTGATATTTAAATAACTGTTTTGTGCTACATATTTATTAGTCATTAGGATGTATCAAGGAAACAATAAATACACATGTACACATTAAATTCAATCTTTTTCTAATTACAAAGGGCCTATTTACGTGTGAAATGAGTAGACACGATCTTTTACCAACATCTTCAATTATATTTGAAAATGCATTGAGACGTTCAGAAACAAATTAATATAATAATAATAATAACACGTTTCAGAGTGTCTTTAAGCATTTAAAAACAAATTGCTAATAAAGTTTCCCTAAAATGTGGTTAATTTCTTGACATTGTCTTTTTGCATGTACTTGTGTTCTACCCGCTTTTTATTCTTTACGGGTACACTGCCATATCAGTAACAGTAACAGTAGTACCCATATCCGCCATACCCACAGGTAACGACGGATAGAAACCACACAGTCAATGTCTAGTCTCCTATTTGGGAAGGGAGAGGCCTATCGCCCCTCATTGACTAACACCTGGTCTAAAATTAGCTAAAAGTAGTCCACTTTGGTGGCTGAGTGATTTTGCATGTTTAAAACATATTTTACTCATTATTTGCGACAATACATAATAGGATAGACGGTATATTCAACATATTTTTCGTTGATTTATCTTAAGTCGCTGTTAGCATTTTTACAAAATTTTGCCAAAAATCCATAATTCAAAAATTTGCTAAAAAATCCAAAATTTTGGCAAAAAATCTAAACTGTTTTCCTAGAGCAATACAAATAATCCTATAATTTTTTTGAAATTAAGGCCGTTTTTATAGAGATATATAGCAATTATGTCCGATTAATTAAAAATGTTGGGCAGTTCGTTATCAATTCTACATTGGTTAAATTCGAATAGAAATTGTTTCCTAAGGATATGAAAAATAGGTCTTAATAATAAAAATTGAAAATTTTTAAGAGGCATCAATACATTTTGGTTTAAATTTTTTATTATTATTTCTAGTTCACTAGCGTTTGATAGTCTAAAAGAAAGGTACGTTGTTTCTGAGAAATTATTGTATCTTTCTTTCTCTGATATTGTAAAGCAAAATTGCTAGGGTCGTTAATTGCTATAATATTTTTTATGTACTAATTGCGGTTATCATTCAGTTCTTTAATGTCAACAGAAATATCTTTGCTTTTTCACAGAATTTGTTTTATTTATTTGTATTATTTAATTTGTATATTTATTAAAAGCGGATTTTTTATTCCTCGATGTCTTAATTATATTTTTCGATTGTAATTATAATCAAATTTGATGTCGTAGGTTCTTATTTAGCGTCATCAAATAGTATTTTTAATAATTGCTCGTCATTAACATTAGCATTCGATAAAGCAAATTTGTGCTGCCTTATCGATTGCATTGCATATTTCTTTGAAATATAATTCATCAAGCAAAAGTGCATACGTAATCAAATGATATATTTTTCAAGAGTTTTTCATTATTTCATATGAGTGATTTTGATAATCCCTTGCATAAATCCCTAGCTAGAGTCATTATAACGGGTGTTCACTAAAAATCGGTAATACTTAAAATTATATGTAAAACATTGTAAAATATAACCAAACTCTCCATAATTTTGTATTTAAAAGAAGTAGCTAAATATAAAAATAAAAGTCAATGAAATGCTGATGATGCTCGTTGTCGTCTAGCTCTACCAATATTTAATCGAATTTTATCCATCATAACCTGTACAACAGATATATCTATTTGAGACAGACAATATTTAACTCTCCGTTTAAGTTGTTCCGCATTCGATGCCCTCCATCCATGAGCATATACCTGCTGTTTTAAAATACCAAAAAAGTCTTCGATTGGCCAAAGTTGGGGAACACATGGAGGATTTTTTTCTTTAGAGATAACATTGATTTTTAATTCTTCAAATTTTTCCAACGTCTTTTTGGCAAAATGCGAAGACGCTAGATCAGGCCAAAACAAGTAATTGTTGTCACTATGTTTATCCTGAAGAAATGGTAAAGGTCTTCTTTCAACACATTCTTTAATGTAAATTTCCTTATTAATTGCTGTACCAGAAACCCAAAAAAATTCTCTCTAAATCCCTCTTGCATTGATTGCAATCCACATTAAAATTTTAGCTTCAAATTTCTTTTTCTCAATATACTTCACTTCATCACTCACATCGTCTTTATTTCTCGCATTGAAATATTTATTTCCTGGAATATTTGCATGAGACAAAGTGAGTGAAGTACGTTTCATCATCTAGCACAAAATAAGGTCTCCCATCTCCAGTTGAAAGAATTTGGCGATACAGACGATCGATCCTCACTTTTTGAGTTTCAATCTGTTTTTCTGATGTTGCAGGTATTTTTTTCTTTTTAAAAGCCTTCACATTTTCATTATTCAACAATTTGTTTACATATGATGTGCTAATGCCATATTTTTTAGAGAGCTCCCTCTGAGAAATTGAGGTTGATTGCAAAGCATCATTAATCATTTTCTTGCGTTTTGCTTGTGCCATCAACTTTGGTAGACGACCTGAACCCGGGACTCTCGCAGTGTCACAATTTTCTTCGTAACGACGCAAGACTGCATAGACTGTGTTCTGACCAATATTAAAACTTTTCATCATTTTCGCAACAGATGCTTCAGGATTGTTTTGTTTATATTGTACAATCATCTTTCTTCTTCATTTAGAGATGCCATGTAGAAATTAATTGAAAATTTCTTATACCAAATCAGTTTAAATATTTATTATGAATATTTCTTTGTAGGTTTGTATGTTTTTTGTAGATTTGCGATTTTTAATTGGATTAAATTAATAAAGAATACATATTACCGATTTTTAGTGAACACCCGATAGAAATTATATATGTGCAAAATAGTAGCGTATGCTATGGGGCATGTTAGAATCTCCCCATCATGCTTCTAAATTGATTTTGATTGCTTAATTGTATAAAATTTTCAAAATTAAGTTGGTGAGGCTTATCTTCAATGTGATTTTCAAAATGTCAAAATGTTGATCACCACTAAGATGTCTTCTAATCTGAAAATAATGTATGCACCAAAGGTGCAAAATGCATGGTCACCGAATAATTCGAACATTAAGGATTAAAAAATGAATCTGAAGTTGTCAGAAAGTAGTCAATTAAATTGTTATAACTTGTTAGACAGTATTTACGCAATGAAGATCGTATGTGTCACAAAATGCTTTCAACGATTTATTTTAAAGTTATTTTAACACAATTTCTATTAAAGCCACCAAATATATTTATAGAATAGTAGGGCTCATTTATTTTGCCAATTTCATTTGCTTTAAATGCCCATATAGTCAATATGATAATTTTTATTTGGATTACATGTGATATTTATTAGTTCTTTATGGCAGTTAATTTCAAATGATATCCTTTCTATCCAGATTGATTTAAATATACTTTAAAATTTTTATGCACTGATTTTAATAAATTTGGAGGTTAAAGGCAGCATTTCTACCTAATTGGTTTTTTGAAGGTGTCAAACTTAGTGTCAGTCAAGAATAAATAAATTAAGATCCCTGTCATACTGTAACCAAATCTCAATAATTTTGACCTATCATATACATGAATGTTAGAAAAATCATTTCTGTTTGAATTGATGCTTCCAACATTGGATAAACGAATTTATATAATTATTGCAGTAAAATTTCAGTTAATTAAATTTTCGATTCTTTTAGAAATTTTTTTGCAAAATGACCCATAACATTTAAAACATAAAAACGCAAGTTTTATTTTTCAAAACATTGTTTATAATTCCATAGTATCCAATGCATTTGGGTTGATTTGCGTGCAATGCTGTTAATAATCAATTCGAGCTTTTGAAATTTTAGCTCATTTTTTGCAATACATAGGCCCAACACTCAAGGCCTGTTTCTGGCAGTTCACTTCATCACCATCTGTCTTCAGCTCGTGGGAAGGTTATAAAATCAGAATAAGGCGTTTATTTCGATACGCTGCCTTCGCTACATTAGTCTAAATATAGTGCCAAAAATTGATAGCATCATTAAAATATATATATTTTAGAAAACGAAAGCTTTACGCCTGAAGAAATGTGCAAGGAAACGATTTTCATTGACACTGATAAATTGATTTCCTTCATCTCTCCAAACTATCCAGAAAACTATCCCTTTAATATTCGTTGTGAATACGTCATTCATTCAAATAACTCATCACCGCTATCATCAATTGTCATTAGATTTGAAGATTTCGTCATGGAGGAGCTGTAATTATGTTTTCCTATTGTTATATTTTATGAGAAACAATTTCATTAATCCTATGATGATCAGTTTTTGAAATTAACTAATTCATTCACATTCGGGATTTTCTAGTAAAAAACTTTAGTCCACCATATACTTTCCCAATTTTGATTTGAAAAACAAATGCAAATAAATTGACATGATGTGCGTGTATCCTATTATATATGACTTGTTTTTTATTAACTCAAACCAAACCGTACTCTAAAATCATGATTTATCACTTTTAATTACCCGTCATAATTTTACAAAAATTTCAAAAAAATGAGGATTTTCTAAATAGATTTTCAAAAAGGCAGTAACCAAAAGAAATCAAAACAAAATTAGTAATGTTATTTGGATAAAAGTGCGTATTATTATTATTGACAAAACAAGACACTAGCACGAATTCAATACAATCCTCTACAGCTTATTTCATTTGTTGTAATTTCAACTTATTGGAATTTTCAGTATGGAGTGATCCTTAGAGAAAGTTTCATACATGTGTTAAAAAATTTTTAGCCTTCTTATTAATTTTGCAATTCTTGATTAACCTGACTTGGTTTGCGCTTACTAGTGAATAGTTATATTTTTAAATGTAGTCAATTTAACAGGTAAATTCAGTTGTTAATTGGTTTTATTTTCTCTAACACATTATCCTCTAAATTTAAAAGATAACTTTTATTTTTAGTAGAGCAATTGGTTCTAGCCTAAACTTAATACTTTAACTTCAACTACTAATTTAAAGTTAGAACTTAAAAGATTAAATTATTACAACAATCTAATTACAGACTAGTTATATATGATAAATTTTTACAACTAGATTTAAGCTAAACTTTAAATTCAAACAAAGCATGATTATTAAACACAAAGTTAATAAAATAATTAGTGAGTTTACTTTGTCCTAAACTCAAGCAAAACTTTGAATGGCATAGCTAACTGCTTATCTTGACTCTCTTCTCTCTTTGTCTTTCCTCTGACACATCATTTTCTTTTATAGGTGCTCTATTTTCTTATCAAGAAACTGTCATCTTTGGTTGGGTAGTTGATTTTTACATCCCATGTGATTTATTCTTCAGTCACTTCCAAGATTATTCTTTCTTGACAGATTGTTCAAACAACACTTGAGAGTGTTTCTATTTCTTAAGCCAATTCTAGAGATGTTTGGGTCACTTTTATCTACACGTGAGGACTTGACAGTAGTGCCTTATAAGCTTTGCAAATACATTTTTGAGAGTGTAAACTCGCTAATGATCTAGATTGGCAATAACAAAAATAAATTCTAAATGACATGATTTCATAAATTTTACCTCAATTAATTTTTACTTCACATAAACAAATCTAAATCTACCTCATTTCAAAACGATCAAAGTAAGAATGCAATGTGTAATCGCCCTCTAAAAGTATTAGTTAAAGAAATTGAAAAATATCCACTTAGATTATCCCTCTCTTGACATTTAAATGGTTGTGGTGCAAGACCATATGCCGTGGCAGCACACTTCAATCTAAATCAGGGCTGTAGTCGAAGGTATATGCAGGTATACGCTGTATACCTTCCACTTAAAATGATCTACTAGCGTATATCCGCAGAATATTTCAGCATTTATGTGAATATACTCAGGTATACTCTTACACAATTGATATTGAGTCGATTTGATTCTGAGAATGTAGTCAATCACTCTATTATTGGTTGAAATCAGAGGCGCACCCAGAGGAGAGGGAACTGGAGGAACGTCCCCCCC
>CABFPE010000042.1:1009354-1020845 GCA_900660155.1 Hofstenia miamia | reverse complement strand
TCACCCACTGATCTACAGGGCAATAAGTGTGTTAGCCATCCTAATAAAGGTTGCATTAGTGAGGTGTAGGGAGAAATAATACATTATTAGTAATTGATAACATAAACATTTATAATGCGTGTTCCGTTTGTTAGGTTAAAATGAAATATATACAATATATATGAGTATATATATATATATATATATTGTTCCCCTCATCATAGAAAAAGCTGGGTGCGCCCCTGGTTGAAATAGCTAAAATTTGTTATTATAAGCCATTTAAAAATCAATATATTTCATATTTTAAATATTGGTACCGGTATTGCCTAAAAAATGTTGTGGGCAAAAAGGGTTTATGCGGTACTGGAGTTCAACTGTATTAAATTAAAAAAGGCTTCATTTTAATTGCGTATTGTTGAATTGGATGCAAAGTGAACCACACAATTCATTGCACTGTAGATGTAAATGCAAAAAAAATGAAGAAAATGAAAAATCTTGAAAGTTTCTTGGAAGATTTTTACATTTTTTGATAAAACTTTCAAACATGTGGCAAGAAATTTCGTAGAAATGCTAAGAATCTTAATTAAGATTTCCAAAATTTCACAGAATTCACAAGAAATTTATGAGATTAATTCAAATACGCAATATTGCATATTTATGAAATTTTGAATATTATATTCCAAAAAATGCTACTAATGACATTAATGAATAGCTTTCAAATTATTACTAACAAATTTCCGAATTAAGACAAGAAGCATACAAATCTAGACTAACCAGAATTATTTTATCATTGAGAGATTAGCCATAAATTTGAAATGTCATTTTTTAATTAACCAAAAAATTTGAATAAATTAGAGTTAGAAAATTTTTAGTTGATGTATTTAGAATTAGTATAACTTTTATGAATAAAATATTTTGAGATTTCATTGTATTTATGTGTTACAATTTGCGAAAAATTCGAAATAGAAAAAACCCTTTCCACAATGCATTGTTTTAAATTGGAGAATCTTTAGAAACATAATAATTAGGGACCGGAAAAAAAGGTTTTCACCTTTTTTCACCTTTTTCACCTTTTCTGACATTTTTGTGTAGTCATCTTTTTTACCTTTTCAAGGCCTTTTTCAATACTAGAACGTGCTTTTACAGCCGTTTGACGAAGAGATTTGATGGCAGACATAACACTTTTATCACAAGAATCTGAAATAATAACAAAACAATCAGGTTGAAACATTATTAAAAAGTTTAGTTTAATTTAGTATTTTGGAATTATTGTATCTGATGCAAAATGTGCCTTTTCCAAATTATCTGCTCAGGAAGAATTACTTCAGCTGCTACCGTTGGAGCCAGCTCTACATGTGCAGACAGAACTGGAGGAACACTGGCTTACTTTATTGCAGCAATTTGATTTACTTCAGAAATTCCAACATCGGATATATGGGACACTTGCTTAAGAAAAGTTCTAAATATCCCTAGAAAAACACTGTGGATTGGTTTTCCTGCGTCAGCATATCGCAAAATTTGCATATGCCCCCATCGTTTCAACAGAGTGGAAAAACATTTAAGTGTTGTCAGAGCCAAAGACATTAATTCTGCCAATATTAAATGTGAAAACCTTTAGAAACTGTTGTTTGTGAGGCGAATTTAATTCACCTTTTATTTCACCTTTTTTATTATTTTGAGAACCTTTCCAGGCGCCTTTTTAGCATTTTAAATCACCTTTTTTTCCGGTCCCTAATAATAATGATAAAATTTATATATAAACATAAACTGCTACAATAATACTGCAACTACTGTCAGCTGATGAGTATTACTACTGATTTTGGATTTTACAACAAATTATTAAAAACCAATACAAATAAATTTATGTGATACTGTAATAATTTACTTCAAGAAATATTTAAAAATCTTTTCAAGGGAACCACGAACATGAATTTCTTTTAATAAATTTTCAAGATCTTTTGAAGAAATCCTCGACAAAATTCTTGATAATTTCTTCTAAAAAATTTCCAAGATCTTTGAAAGAAATCAAGTAATTAGGATTTATTCAAAAATTTTTCAAGATTTTCCGAGTTTTGAAGCTAGGGATTTCGCTTCCATATCCTAATTGGCCATTTTAGTTTTTATTATTTTTGCTTCATTCCCAAATTGTTTACGGTTGTTAGCAACTTTTTCGTTGTTCCTTTTCTTAAAATTATAGCATTACTAAAAGCTAGTGCTAGGCTGTTTTCAAAAAAATTGTTCGGTTTCGATTTTCTTGCACATCAAATGAAAAACACCTTTCTAAGGTATACTTTCATAACACTGCGTTAAGTCGAAAATCAATTAAAACGAATGTGCATACATTTCAAAAATAACTTATTATTACTCAACATTGCACTAAACCAAGGCCTACTTTAATCACGGTCTGGCGATTTGCAGCATAAAAAAAAGTAGCAATAAATACTGTTGCTTGTATGGAATTGGTGCAAAATTTTCTCCAAATATGCGATACAAATTATTGTAAAAATTTCCTTCAAATTTGTTACCTACAGCCATCGTATTTGATTCCCAACATAAAAAGGGTTCATCAAACAATTAAAGGATTAACCAAGCAAAAAATTAAATCAAATTTCTATAAATATTTCATCTCAAGGTAGAAAGGTTAGATCTACATTTCTGCTTACANTGATAAAACTTTCAAACATGTGGCAAGAAATTTCGTAGAAATGCTAAGAATCTTAATTAAGATTTCCAAAATTTCACAGAATTCACAAGAAATTTATGAGATTAATTCAAATACGCAATATTGCATATTTATGAAATTTTGAATATTATATTCCAAAAAATGCTACTAATGACATTAATGAATAGCTTTCAAATTATTACTAACAAATTTCCGAATTAAGACAAGAAGCATACAAATCTAGACTAACCAGAATTATTTTATCATTGAGAGATTAGCCATAAATTTGAAATGTCATTTTTTAATTAACCAAAAAATTTGAATAAATTAGAGTTAGAAAATTTTTAGTTGATGTATTTAGAATTAGTATAACTTTTATGAATAAAATATTTTGAGATTTCATTGTATTTATGTGTTACAATTTGCGAAAAATTCGAAATAGAAAAAACCCTTTCCACAATGCATTGTTTTAAATTGGAGAATCTTTAGAAACATAATAATTAGGGACCGGAAAAAAAGGTTTTCACCTTTTTTCACCTTTTTCACCTTTTCTGACATTTTTGTGTAGTCATCTTTTTTACCTTTTCAAGGCCTTTTTCAATACTAGAACGTGCTTTTACAGCCGTTTGACGAAGAGATTTGATGGCAGACATAACACTTTTATCACAAGAATCTGAAATAATAACAAAACAATCAGGTTGAAACATTATTAAAAAGTTTAGTTTAATTTAGTATTTTGGAATTATTGTATCTGATGCAAAATGTGCCTTTTCCAAATTATCTGCTCAGGAAGAATTACTTCAGCTGCTACCGTTGGAGCCANACGTTTTGAAATTGTATATTAGTATCATATACTCTTGAAGAACAGAATTTAGAATTTCCAATTCAATGCCCTGATTTTATTGATGGTTCCTATTCTAAAATACCTTACTTTGATATAGCNTATTATTACTCAACATTGCACTAAACCAAGGCCTACTTTAATCACGGTCTGGCGATTTGCAGCATAAAAAAAAGTAGCAATAAATACTGTTGCTTGTATGGAATTGGTGCAAAATTTTCTCCAAATATGCGATACAAATTATTGTAAAAATTTCCTTCAAATTTGTTACCTACAGCCATCGTATTTGATTCCCAACATAAAAAGGGTTCATCAAACAATTAAAGGATTAACCAAGCAAAAAATTAAATCAAATTTCTATAAATATTTCATCTCAAGGTAGAAAGGTTAGATCTACATTTCTGCTTACATAGATTTATATTCGCTGATTGTTATCCATCAAAACATACATTTTGGTATGCAGAAAATGATTGTTTATTGTCAATGCCATCATTAAATTTTTAAATGTGGTTTTGCAATTTTCAAGAAATCAAAGCACTTCAAAACGTAAATGGATGTGTAATTCTATGATTTTGGTTACTTAAAGTGATTTGCTGCATCAAATCTTCGTCTGTGGCGGAGTGTGTTGCTGCCTCATTTATGTTAATTTTACTGAAAATCACCAGGCCGTAATTACAGTAGGCCTTGACTAAGCTCAACCCAAAACCAAAAAATGACATATAATTTATAAACAATGGGGCGAAAAAGAGTATTTACATTTTAAAATTGACATTGTTATCATATTCTCTTCTAACTTTCAGCTTAAGTTTCTAATTTTTTGTAGATTTTATTGTAAGTTTCTAAGATACCCTCCTCCTCCCCTCCCCCTCAAAAAATTGCAAAAATATATGCTAGTTTATCAATATAATAATTTCAGACCTACCCAAACTCCTTCACCAACTTTAACATTAACCCAAAACCCTAACCCTAAACTAAGCCAACTCACATCTTAGTTCTAACCCTAACCTAAACCATACTCCAAACAATATGTAGAAGGAACATGCAAATATATTATTAATATGAGTAAGTTGCAATATGAATTATAAAATAATTATAATACACTACTTTTAATATGATAATTAATGGTTCAACCACGCGGCTTTTGTTTGTTTACAAAGCAATTATAAGGTTTCGCAATGTTTATTCAATCAACACAGCGCCTTTTCCCTGAAATCTTTTACTTTGTTTAAAGCCTTCTTAAAAGGCTTTGCTTTGTTTATACAATCGAAAATGAATATGTTCATTGAGTCCGCTTTATCATGGTGAAGAACATAGTATAATGTTTGTTTTATGGTTTGGGTTAAATTAGGGTTAGGTGTAAAATTTAGCTAAAAGTTAGAGTTGTGTTTAGGGTTATATTTTAGGTTAGGGAGACAGTTAGTTAGGTTTGAGGTTAGGGTTATAGTTTAGGATATGGCTTGGGTTAGGTTTTGGGTTAAGGTTATATTTATTATGTTGATAAATTAGCTTCTTTTTGCAAAAATGTGAAGGGTGAGGGGGAGATGACGCAAAAGTACCTTCCTTTGTTTCTTTAATCAAGGAATTAATACTCATTATTTTGTGATATTGGACTTTCACATGCTTCGGTGCTTTTTGTAAATGATTTTATTGATATATCAAAGTGAACAGCAAAATGACCTCGTAAAAATTCTGTCTTTATCAATCATAATGCTGTGAATGACTGATTGCTCATCTATCTTTGTAATAATTTGATCTAATATCTTACCTTTGCGATGTGTTGCACAATGAACATGATAACATAAATCAAATTCAAATAATAATCTTACGAAGCCATGAGTAGATTTTTCATCACAACCAAAATGTATGTTAAGATTTCCTAAAATAATGATTTTGCTCTTTAGACGAATTATTTTTTCAGTATATTCGAAAAAATCAATCAAAAATTGTCTCCAATGTCTAAATGGGGAACGATAGATTAATATTATACAATAAAAATTGTGATTATCACAAACATTGAATTCTGCATGTTCAAAGGTTAAAAAGTTATTACCAACATTAGCTAATTTAATGTCAATTGATTTTCGATATATTTATGCTAATCCTCCACATCTTCCAGATACTCTTTGAATATTGAACCTTTATAATTTTGGCCACACAAGAAAGCATAGGTCAATATTTTGTTTCAATTATATATTCACTAATATGTAGTTCTTTATTAGAAATTTAACAAGTGTTCATTAATAAACAATTGAAATATATATCGTTGTGAGTCAATTTGAATTTGGATAAATAAATTTACCTTGGTAAAATAGTTTTTGACTTCGAATTTTAAGATCTTCTTTGTTATAATTTTCATTATGAAAAAGCTCCCAGCGTTTTTTGAGTAAGTGCGTTCTATTTCAAGTTCTTAAGGTGATAAAGGTTTTCAAATATAGATTATATTTTTAAAATTTTTAAGTTTATGTGGACTGCTAAAATTTTTTTACAGAAGTCAGCTTTCTCATTAAAAAAATATTTTATATAATTCAGGCACAGGAATTGATACTTCATAATTTTATGGAGTATGCACAAGCCTATGGATGTGTCCATTTCAAAGCATTTCAATATTTCTTAATAAACTTCAATAAAATTATTCAGAGATGTGGACAAAGTAGATTGTTACTTTATAGTAACGTTAGTGGAAATGGGGTTAATTTTTGCAAAAGAACTGTTAAAATCGCCAACCGCTGAATAATAATTATTATTAGTTCTTGCGATTCATTAACTTGAAAAATCCCAAAAATATTTTTCTAAGAGAACAATCCCAAAAAACATTTTGACAAAAAAACACTTCATTGATATTTTTGAGAAAGTTATTTTTTTCGTAATGAAGGCATTTGAATGAAAATTCGACATAAAAATGTTTTTCAATTTTCTGAAGTATATGACGTTCTCTTTATATATATATATATATATTATGAATTAAAGCTATTCGTCATGGTTTCAAAGACTGATTCAAATTACATTAATTTTACTACAATTTGTTATGTGCGCGGCATGTTTATGAAGGTTTAATTATTTTTGAATTAGTTACATTAATTTAATTTGGTGGGAATCCTCTTATTTTAATTTATATTTCTTGCGTGCAGAAGAGTAATTTTGTGTGCGATAACTTTTATTGCATTTATAAAGAGCAAATTCCTATGCACTATTGTATTTTCGTGCGTTTGAAACGCTACCAATTACTTTTTATTAATCGTTACACTTATCTTGTGATACAATTTACCCCAAATAAGATTACTACTTGAATTATTAAAAGTATCCAATTTTCCGATGCATTCCTAGTAAGAATTAGTTTTATATAAATGATTATGGGCAAGAGCATTTATTTTTTCAATGCATAATTATTTATTAATTTTATAAATATTTGTTCATCCAATGAACCCCAACATACGATTTTTTTGAATAGTTATAATTTTTATCAATGTCTGACAATTGAATAGAACAAATGAGGTTTTTGTAACTAGGCTTTATATTCCTTTTACTATATGGACCAATTAGGCTGTTTAACTAATAAACAATGAAAATATTTGGATAAAAAATGAATTGAAGATATATATATATATATATGGATCCATTTGCAAAACCAATAATGCATCTGGCAAAAAGATGCCCTCAATCAATGACACCTAGAATGAAAACCAAATTAAAAGAGCTCTAAGAAGTTGGGATTACTCAAAGGTGGATGAAGCAACATCATGGGTCGGGAGTGTGGTTGTTGTGGAGAAATTAAACGGTGATTTAAGATTAACATTTGACAATAAGACTTTAAATCAGCAGTTGGCAAAAATAATGCCTACCGCATCAGGACCAGATGGCATTCATTTTTGGGTTTGGAAAGACTTTCGAGATTTTCTAACACCAACTATTGCGTACCTGGTTACCTGGTCTGTTTACGAGGGAAACCTTCCCAGTGTTTTGAAGCAAGCTAATGTGATTCTAATCCTAAAGACTGAAGTTGTAGAATCAATCGACAATCTTCGTGACGTATCAGTCATTTCAGTGTTTGCAAGAACTTCTGAAAGAATAGTGTTATCAAAAACTCTCATTCTAACTTTGGATGATTGTCTTCCACCCAACATGCATGCGTATCGCCGAGGAGGCTGTACACCAAATCTGGCACTGGTTCTGCAACACTGCATACTCACATGGTTGGACAATAAGGAAGTACTTGCTGTTCGCGTTGTTTCAATTGATTTTAACAAATCATTTAATAATGTCTGTCACAGTTTATTAGCTGACAAGATGATAAAAGTACACGTTGATAACCGTATTAAACAATGGTGTATGTCTTTTCTTTGTGAACGTCGACAAAGAGTTGTAGTCAATGGATTAAAGCAGCTCTTTTTGTGTTATTAAAAGAGGATCATCAGCTGGAACTATACAAGGATCTAATACTTTTAATGTTATGGCATCTGATTTGGAGGTTCAAATGCCATCCACGCTAGATGGTTATGCAGATGATTGGCCACTGGTTGCTCCCGTGTTCAAGGATGGATCAGATCCTGGCCCTGAATCATTTCAACGTGTACAATTATGGGCTGATGAAAACAAACTGCCACTTCAGTTGTCCAAGCAAAGGAAGTAATTATCTTTCGACATGCTTCAAATGTGATCAACATTGAACCTATATACCCAGATGTGAAATCCACAAAGGAACTGACCGTTTGTGGCTTCGTCTTTGATTACGATGCCAGTTTTTGAAAGAGATGCACTAGTTTGCTAAAACAGGCCAACTAGAGGCAATATCATGTACGTACTGCAAAGTTGTGTGAAAGAAGACAGAGTGATGTGGTTCTCTTATATGAATCAATTGTAATGTCCATAGTTAGAGAAAAACTCATCTTTCTTTAGGTGAACAGCAATAACATAAACACCATTCAACGATCTTTCGACCATTCAGTTAAATTTGGATTTTATTCGAAATCCATATTCGTGGAAGAATGGTCAATGCAACTGGATCGGGAACTTTTCAAGTGCATTGACGGTGAGTATCATCAACTAAGGTAGATTTTTTCTCCAACACGAGAGGGACGAACAGATCTACGACCATCGTCGAAAAGGATTATCCCACACACAGGAACAAAGATAGCAGATAATGCATTTATATTCAGGTGTTTTAACCATTTTCGCGACTTAATTATTTAGGCATACTAATGTGTCTATTTTTTAGAAAGGTTTGTAATTTAGCCTTTATGTTTGCAATATAGAATGTAGCAGTAGTAGTAGTATTAGAACAATATGGCCTTGTCAAAAACTTCTTACCTCAAATGAACAGAAGAACTTGGAGAAAATTAAACACGAGCTGCACATCAAGGAAAACATCCTCATGCGTGGCTGCAGTGTCTATATATCAATACAGTATCGCCAACACGTGAAGTTATTGAAGTTTGCAAGGTAGTTTTTATGGTAGCCGCAAATATCTACTGATATAGAAACATTCGTAACAAATGCTCTACGGGTAAAATGCACGAAGATCAAATCATTTGCGAAACATCAGGAAAATACGTCACTATCTTTCTGTTAATTCTGCAACGTCACTTATTCTTTCGCTCGTCATATGCAAGCTTGACCAGTACAACGCGCTTTTGTACGGATGTCATGATTATGTGATCCGTTTGTTGCAGAAGGTTCTCAATAGCTGCGTACGAATCATATTTCTGCTAAAGTATGATGACCATACAGTGTATTGACTAGTATCGCTTTTGTCGTGTATCTGTATTCTCGTGTATTTCGACCCTCGTGTACCGGTATTTCGTGTATTGAAAAAATCGTGTATTTGTGTATTTTTCGTGTATTCAAGAAAAGCAATCATTAGCAAAAAATTTATTCTGAAAACGAAATTTTGACCAAAGCCTCTAAGTTTTTAGGAAAGATCCTTGATCTCCTGTCGCTGGAGCATAGCTTGCAGGCTGAAAACAGTCACTCCACTGACCCGCTGCTTGATGGGACAGCTAAAATTTCTAAGGCTGCTGCTTTAAAATCTGTTGACATTGGACTTTTTTCCCAGAATTGTATGACATCTTCCTGAGTGACGGCACTTTCGAAATATGTTGTCAGGAACTCAACATGGACGGATTGGTTTCTGCACCGACTAGGTTTTTGGGACTGATTAAAATCCAACAATTTTTTCTTCGTAACAGGTTCAACTTCGAGCGTTTCTTCGTCTTGTGCAACTGTTTGCTTCAAAAACTTCTCAAAATATGTCATAAAAGACTGTCGGCTAAAATCTTTATCGAAGGTGAAAAAATCATTGTCTGTTTCGCAGAACGATAGTCTAACTTTAGGGTCCAAAATAGAGGCAATTATCATCAATTTCTCTGTTTTTACGAATTCAAACCTTTGGCACAATGAGAAAATAGATCTTTCCTTGAAGGCATTAACAGAGGAAGTCATCTCTGAGCCAGTAAAAACAATAGTAAGTTCTAGCATTTGAATTATTGGAATAACAGAACTGACGGTAACAGAACTTCCCTTCTGAAGAAGGTCAGTTGCTTCTTTGAGATAATTGAGAATTTCAACCAAATTAACAATTTCTTTGAGTTCACTGTCACGAATCTTCAACTCGCTTTTATCGCAGTTATCAAGAGCAACAGAGATTTGGGAGTTATTTTCAATAACATGGGAGAGTAAAAACAATTCGGAGTTCCATCTTGTTTCAGTCGCCTTTGGTATGGCCAAATCCAGGTTGTATTTGAAATTAGAACTCCTTTGAGATAGCGCAGCTATCTTATGACACTTTCCAATAGCTCTTGTTATGATAGGGTAATCTCTTATTTCTTTCAAAGAGTCTTTGACGACAAGCTGAAGCAGATGTGCAGCACAACCGGTCCATTTTCTAGTTGAAACCTCGACATCGTATGTTTCAAAAATTATTTCATCGTCTTCGTCATCTAGAAGACCGGAATTGAAACAAGATTTCATATTTGCTGCATTGTCGGTTGTTATGTGGAATGGCGTTATTGCAAAATTTGAAATCTGATCTTCATACATGGCCGAAATGTTCGCTGATGTATGTGGGGGCGGCAGTTCGGCGAGAAACAGATATTTGTAAACGCGATCGATGTAATGAATAGTACATCCCATATAAGCAGTATTGNGGCGTTAAAATTACTAATATAAAGTTAAAACCGCTTTAAACGAATTAAATCCAGGTTTGAGAGGCAAGCAGTTATGTAAAACAAAGCTGAAATCATTTAAACTGAATCAAAAAATGGCGTTGCAAACTAATTCACGCTTCTGACGTGAACACACGACCGGTAGGTGGTGATGCGATGGCGAACAGTGCTGTAGTTAAACCATGTAATGATTAATACGTGAGATGATGCAACAAATAAACGTGTGAAATGCCAAAGCCGCCATTTCAGCACGATTTCAAAATTTAAAATACACGATACACGATTTAAAATACACGAATTTCGTATATTGATTTTGCTTCAATCGTGTATTTGTGTATCATGTACCGGTACTCAATTTTTCGTGTATAATATCGTGTATCGGTAATACTAGTCAATACACTGTGACCATATTACTCCATATTTAATTTTACTGCACTGGTTACCTATAAAAGAACGAATTACGTATAAAATTGCACTTCTATATCTTGGAAAGCAACACATGGCTATGCCCCAGAATACCTTTCCGATTTTTTTATTCCTGTTTCTTATCCTCGTTCACTGCGATCCGATTACCGTTCCTTATATGTGGTACCCCGAAGTCGCCTAGTTTCCACTGAATCTGCTTTGGCTGTTTGCGGTCCAAAGATTTTTAATAGCTTGCCAACCCAACTGAAGTCCATTTCATCCCTCCCTCCTTTCAAGTGACAACTGAAAGCGCACCTGTTTCATGAAGCCTGCTTTGCATAATGTATTCCTAGTTTTGTAATTTTTGTTTTTAACTCTGAGCTCCGCAGAGTCTTCTGTAGAGTGTCCGCGCTATATAAGAAACCACATTATTATTATTATTATTAT
>CABFPE010000042.1:970725-1000909 GCA_900660155.1 Hofstenia miamia | reverse complement strand
TATATATATATATATATATGTATATATAGAATCTGACACCACTAATCATACATGTATGCTGTATGTGAAGCAAATAAATATAAGATGACAATTTTTGTGGACACCTACTATGCTATCAGCTTCTCTGAATTTAAAGGGAAACTGAATACTTTTTGAGAAGGTTTTTTGAACTCATTAAATGATTCTTAGTAAATTGCTAATATTTTAAATAGTACTTGAGAAATTTAAATAGCATTTAATCCTCTTAAACGAAATGTTTCGCTAGTATTGTTTTCTTAGCTAATAGTATTGGAATAGTTGACTTTAGTTATGGTTGTTATTAAAGGTATAAATTGGAAAATGACAATATAAAAAATTTTAGTGTTATAAATGTTTCTGTACTAAGATTTTTGTAAATGCTTTTGCTATATGTATCCTACTGTTTACCATTTTTTAATTATTTAGAGCTTTGATAAAACCTCGTAATTGTAGTAATAATCATATTTGACTTAACTTAAACTGGCAAATCAATATTTTACGAAAGTGAACAACCAAATCTTTAAATATTAAATTTTGGGACTACTATTCGAGAGCGCCTGAACACTTACAACGCTTCTAATTTAGCTTAGTAATCCTAGTCAGAAATAATATAAGAGTCAGTCTATTCTCAGGATCCGGACCAATTTTAGGAATTCGAAATTGTGATTTTTGAATTATTTGAACTCGCTTTTGAAAGAAACGCACCTACGTCAGGCAATTTACGTATAAATTATATTCTCAAGTACTTTAGTAATTATCTAATTTCAATCTACATAAAAAGTATTGTCAAAGCAAGCATGTGCGTAATTTGTAAATAATTATAAAACTTGCATAGATGCAAAAATCGTATATTGATATAGGTCTTCTACTGAACCCAAACTCGCTTTGGACAAAAACTAACGCTCATATTTGATTTAAGCTGTCAGAAAATTTATTTATAACTTGGTTTTAATTGAAATCGAATACTATTTCTATTAAAATAACTGTTATACTAATAAGAGGAACTGTTTCTGTCAATCAAGGTAATATTTTTTCTACAAAATTTCAAAGTGCGATATTAGGAAATATTGTATTTTTTCTTGAGCAGCATAGCCTTCGAAATTTACATAAATTGGAATCTTTGAAACTTTAATAACTATATTCATTTCAGAAATGATCCCATGATCCAGTTTTAGATCCAAATTCAAGTCTTTAAATCAATGGAAAATCCAAGATTGTTAACAATGTCTGAACATAATATTAACGAAAAGTGCACTTTTGACAATAACAAGTCATAACAGGCATCGCGAATACGATATTGACACAATTTGGGAAATAACAAACAAATATATACAAAGCAAAAACGAATACTCGATTTGGCCTGCGATCGAAATATAATCTGCGATATTACAATATCATGTGTTATAAATTTTTTTTGCTTTTGATTTATTGCTTTTTGGAAAAAATGTAAAATGAACAAAAAATAGATTGTTAAAATTTAGTAAATAACAACTAGTAAACTTCCAGATCATAAATATATTTTTGAATTTTTATATTTTGTAGTTGAATTGCATATAAAAAAGAATGAGAAAGTTGCCTCAATTTCTGATTTCAACCAAGTAATATATTATAATTACCTAAATATTTGCAGTTACTATAAGATATTTTTTGTTCGTTGGCGCTAGCATATCTTTGGAAATTACTATTCTAATTTGAATCTAACTTGTTGTCAAAAGAATTTAAATACGACTGTAATTAAATTTAGCGCTACCAAACAGATTCTTTGTTCTTCAAAAATTGAAATTCCGAGCGTTGTAATTTGATTCCATATTAAAATTTACATAATATTAAATTTGGCTCGTAAAATTTCTGATATTTTGATTTTTATATTGATTGAAAACATCAATACGTACATGTATTGGATTCATTTTAGTCTAATTTTCTCTATTCAGCATTCAAAAACATTGATACGGAGGTTAGATCCGGGTACTGTTGTTGTACCTGGACCCGGATTTCATCTACGCACTAGTGTGTTCGGGACCGGCCCTGGTATTTCCCGGAATCATCCTTAACGTGGATATTGGAAATATATAAAAATGGCTGATCCAGATTTTCGAAAAACAAGCACACATGATAGTATTAAATTTGTGTCATGAAAAACGTTTTCGACAGTTTACTATCAAAATCAAATTGACCGGTTACAATAACATCCATACCGGTATTTTTAAAATTTGTCATTTTTCTACATTATTCAAATACGGACCCGGAATTTAGTCCTGCCTTGTTAACTGACAACTACAAGGATGGATATGGCCGATTCGGATCACGATTGTGATTGTGGTTTGGGTATAACTTTTTAATACTCTACGGGTGTGGCTTTGGTAAATTTCGAAAGTGTAGCTAAATTTACGCTTTATTCTTCATAAGCTGGCATCTATACATCAATATGGTTCAGGCTCCTATTATTCGGATGCAAATTGAAATCATTGTGTAATATTCAAAATTATATTTGAGAAGGTATTGTAAGAGAAACAGCATGGCCAGAAGTGGTTTGCTCAGTTACGTTGACTTAGATATGAACGACTTATTGATATGCAATATATATGTATATATGTATATATAGTATATATATATATATATATATATATATATATATATATATATATATAATATATATATATATATACATATATATATATATATATATATATATATATATATATATATATATGTTTTAATGACTAAACATGCAGATGTATTTCATTTTGAAAAATTATATTCACAACTTTCATTCAACATATTCAAATTCAGAAAAACGCCGTTGTTGTTAATTGAATGGTTCATGGAGATAATGATTAGTTAATAAATATATTTTTCATATTGAAACTCAGTAAACATTTACTTGATTAATGTAGCGAACTCTTTGCATTGTTATAAAAAGATATGTTCTTATACATACAAGTTCATTGCAATTATAGTTTAATATGCAATCCTTGCTTTTCATTTTTATTTTGCATTAAACGTAAAAATATTTGTAAGAACGCAATGTATTGTATATAGACTAAAAATTAGATGGAATATCAAATATTGTATGCTTCTATATTTGGTGCATAACCGACTGATATTTCACTGTCATGTCCATATCCTATATAAAAGTCTATATATGCTACCACATGCACAGAATTTAAATTAACAATTACATGATAGCCTGATTACTAGACGGTTGTCTACTTTATAATATAATAGAGCTACTTTGCTCTAGATAAATGCTCGTTATATTTTTGAAAAATCGGCGGGTATGATTTTTGTTTACTGCGAATGTAGATGTGGGTTGCGAATAGCTTTTTTAAAAATATGTGGGTATGGGTGCGAGTTGGGTTGGGTACGACAATATGTTGACAATTGGTAAATGTATGTACGTTTATTCTACTTACCACTGTTATATGCAATTATTTCAATACACGTAGCTGAAGGGAGAGAGTGAGAAAAATTCCATTATACTTAATGCTTATATATGAATGATTTGTCTTCATTTTCACTAAATACATTAAATGAAATTGCTTAGAAATTAATCTCAGTAAAACTGAAATATGAATTTTAAATAGTCTATCTTTCAGCTGTTTGAATAATTGAAATAGAGAAAGTGTACCTTTCAATCTAGTTTAATTTAGATTTGTATATTTTCTGTGTATTACTGTTAACGTTCTTATGTGTGTAACTCGAGTTATTTTCTCATTAGCATCATCAATTGGACAGTTGTCACAAATTTCCTTATGTCAATATATATTTATAGATCTCATGCTTAAGATTTAAACTATTGCTATTTTACTCATGCATTTTGCAAAGGGATTATATTTAGGTGTATATAAACGAGCTGACACTAGTGAAAAGCTAC
Organism: Hofstenia miamia; assembly: GCA_900660155.1. Taxonomy (NCBI): domain Eukaryota; kingdom Metazoa; phylum Xenacoelomorpha; order Acoela; family Hofsteniidae; genus Hofstenia; species Hofstenia miamia. Next base: position 997,017 of record CABFPE010000042.1, on the reverse strand, counting down.
ATTAGGAGATCTTCCCTCTGGTTAAAATTTTTTAACATTGGTTGTCCACAAATGAAAATTACACAACCATATTTAGCTTTCTCTATTTATTACTTTCCTTGAAGCTGTTTATTTTAGAAACATGTGCAGAAATAAGTTCTTCCATTGTGATAAACTTATCAAAGTTTGTACAAGTCTCAAACATCAATATTTCAGGAAGTATGTGTTTGACATAAAAGTAGCTAAATTCTTAAAATAATCTTAGGTTTCAGTGGTTCACTTGATATACGAGGGTCACTAGCTCGTTCAATTTCAGATATAACTCAGCACAAACTCTGCGCAAACATCGATTTCTGCTCTGAAACCTGTGAATTGTCATGCAATGATGAAATGTTTCTTCACTTTCTTTATTTGATCCCATTAAATAAAGAAAAAATCATGATTTGCGAAATTGAACTCTATGGCAAAGAAAGTGGGATTGTTCATACAATAATTTGTTAAAAGAGACATGTTTAGGTTTTCCATATAAACACTCTGTGGGGTATGATGGCGGATATCAAGTAAGATGATTTTTCTTAACTTTGTGGTAACTTATCAAATCAAACTATTAGTGCATTCACTAGACGTGTATTTTTATCAGGTTCCCATTTTAAAGGCCAATAAGCTTCCTTTTTCTCTAAGCAAGTGTGATGCTAATCATATTTCAAATGTCAAATTCAAATATATTATTTAAATTATATATGTTGCTTGTCTTCAATATATCGATAGGAATTAATTTATTGCAAAATTATATGTTGAATAATCGCAAAATTTGCAATTCGCGTTAGGCAATAATCTCTATATGTAAAAAATTTATTTTTATTCCACTCGGTGATTAGTCAAGTCACTTCGTAAAGCTGTTAACTCTAAAAGTTAGTGTTTTACGAATAAGTTAACTTTATTCCTACATAATTTGCTAGTACTGTCATATATATATATATATATCAGACTTGTCAAAGAGCCGAGCTTGAGCAGAGTATTTGATATACAACGCCCCTAAAACGAGCCTTTCTTAGAAACCAAATTTATAGTGCTGCTTGTTAATTTGATTATGCAGATTTTTCTTATTTTTTCATTCAATATTTCTTACTTATAATCGTATTTTAGAAATGTTTATTAAATATTAGGAAGGGCAATTGAAAAAATTCTGAGAACACAATATTTTTAAAAAAAATACCGAGCTGAAATAAGCTTCATTGAAAGATTACTGTGGCGAGCCGAGCCGAGCCGAACTTACTAAAAATTTAAACGAGCCGAGCCGAGCTTAGAAATTACGGCTCGTTGACAAATCTGATATATATATATATATATATATAATGCTGTTGATATCTACAAAAAATAATTGTTGGTTTGAATTGATATCAATTGATATCAACGGCAACCCTACTAGGTGAAGCAAAGTTCGCAAAAATATCGAAATTGTTGATGTGTTTACATTTACAGACAGCATTGATTAAGAATGCCATCGCACCTGCGATTGAGTTTGTTTGTGCTTCAGTTTATAGTATTTTAAATTATCTCAATGTTGCATTTTATTCTACAATTTGCTATTTAATTTGAAAGTTAATTTTTGCAGCAAATTTTTTTGGCAATTCTTTAAAACATGTTCTACCTGTGTGCATGATTTAAAAATGAATAATTTAACTAATACTAACAGGCAATATCGATTGATTTCCTAAGTATTTCTGCTTTATTGGTGAGAACCATACTTAAATTTTTTTAGTGTTTCCTTGATCTTTATTGCTTTAATTCAATTTTAGGTTGACTTTCAGGCAAAGCTAATTCATTTTTATATAAAACTAATATATTTCGGTTAGAGCTAAGTATTACTTTTATTAACTTTCATTCGAAATCTAGTTAGAAACGGGGAATGAGTTTATTCTAACAAGTCCATTTTACAATGACAACGAAGATCCACATCTTAACGCAACGTTTATGACTGTTCTAGAGAATAGAGATCCTCAGTCAACGTACGTTATGCAGTTGATTAATGCTCAGTTCGATGGCTCCAATGGAAAGGTAAAGTTTCTAGGCTCATCATTGTAAATTGTTCTTTTTTCTAGTTATAAAGTAATGAGCATTTTTAAGGATTTTTAATAATTTTAACAAAAAATTCAAATATATTTTGACTTACAAAGTCATCGTCAGTTTTACAAATAATTCCCTCTAAATTTAATATTATTTAATAATAATATTTTATTTCGCTAAATCTTAATTATTGGTAACAATAGTTTATGTATATAATATTCTTTTGTATTTAGACTTGGTTGAAATGATTTAATTAGAATGTTTTCAATGATTTTAAGATATTTTGCATTAGTATTATTTAAAATTTTTACATCATTACTTAGTCCACAATTTTTTATGTCTTTTGATATAATTGAATTAGTTTCATATTTTTTTGTTCTTTTGCTTTGTTGCCGATCGCAATATCCGATATAATCCTCACCACAGGTGCATTGAATCATATAAATTACATTAGATTTATCGGACATGCTAGTTGTTGATTTAAGGCCAAGCTTTGCATTAAGTTTATCGATCTTGTAAACAAATCTTACTTTTTCTTTAATTAATTCGATCTTTTTCATTTGATGTATTAGATTTGTTATATGCATTCCTCGATAGTGGATTTTAAATACATGTTCAAAGTGATGTGAATACTTTATTTCTTTGTTATTCGTGACTATTTCTGTAATTGCTTCTTTGATATGTTTATCAATAACTTTGTTTGGACATTCATTTTTTCTCAAGTCTGCCTCCAATTTGATAATTTCTTGATGTATGCTGTCATAAGAGCTTCCAATATCAAATATCATATGTATTGACACTTTAATTAAGGATAATTTGAAAGATCTTGGACAATTTGAATTAAAATTAAGGAATAGGCCGGTATCTGATGGTTTCTTGTATATTCCAGTTATTTATGATGTTGAATCCCTCATTATTTTAACATTTAAGAAATTAAAATATGGCTATTTCCTTCTTTTTGTGAATTTGATGTTTCTTCATTGTAAACTAAAGCAAATATGTCATCCATATATCTTTGAAAGAAATTGAACTCTATATGGTTTTCAACTTATTGTTCTTCAATTGAAGAAAGATAAATGTTAGCTAAAGTTGGGCTCAACGAATTCCCCATTGCTAATCCATCTTTCTGTAGATAAAAATCTCATTTGAATTCCATTAGTGTATTTTTCTTTGCTAATAATAAAAGGGTCTTCGAAGTATCATAATCTAAATCATATATTGTTATGTCTTTGTTCTTCAATAGTTTTATACGACATCTGTTGATTTCTCTAGAGAATCATTAGTATACAAACTCTTAATGTCATATGATATCATGAACTTTTTACTTATTTCGTTATATGATCGGAAAATTGCTTAAAATTCGTATTGATTTTTGGCTTCTGGTAGTTTCGACAAAATTTATATATTTACTATTGAAGATCCATTTATATAGCAATTGTAATAATAAAATTAATATCAGAAATGCTAATTTTTTTATTGTTGGAGTATTTGACTTCTCCAAATTCTGTTATTGATAATTAATGTCTTACTTGGGCCAAGTGTTCATTTCTATTCTTAACTTTAATTTGTCGAAAGGGGTTTATGCAAAGTTTACCAGGCGAGGCTAAATCAGATCAGGTCTATCACTGCTACCAAACTTATCCAGACGATACGCCATTGATTCATAGCACGATTTGCGATTACTAGTTGGATTCATTTCTACTATTAAGTGAAGAAATAATTTTTTAATTTATAGCATGATTCCATATAATTGACTAGTAAATCTCTATTAAATTTTTATAGTTTGAATTTGAAGATAGTGGCAAATCTACTCATTTACTTCGTATAGCAACAAGTACTGATTTGCACTTGACTGATTCGTCAGATTTTTACAAGAAACATGTATTAACATTCTCTCAGGAGGAGATCAATTTTCTATTTCAAAGCACAGCAAATAGAGGAGTCAGTAGCAAGTTTGCTGCGCATTTTAAGAAAATCACTAAAGGTAAGTTTCGGGTATAATTCTTATCAAACCCTGCCTTATAGTTGACTGTCACACCAGGAATTCTTCATGTGTAACCCAATACAACATAGATGATGATGTGTACATGTGCTTCGATAATGAAATTTGCATTATTCAGCCTGCGTCAGGTTTTTCAAATTGCAATTTAATACCTTGTATGTAAGTCATTTTTTTTATTAAATTTCTCATTATTTTTAGGTAACAAATCTGAAGGTTTCATAATTTTTGAAAATTCTTCAGGAACATTAAATGGTTTGCTTTTTACTGTCGTAATCTTTCTAAATTTGGAATTTGATTGCCTTCCAAATCACAATTTTTTAGCATGACTTATAATTAATTGCAAGAAATGTGGTATTCAGCAGATTGTGTTTACTATACTACATTAACTTGTCATCAAGCTAAAAACTCACCGTATGCAGTTTTTAATCTTTTATGCATAATAAAAGATTGAAAATCTGAACTTTCAGTAAAATCTGTGTATTTTAGAAAATATATACAGCATCACATTCAAATAAAGTTGAGTCGCATAAAACTTAACGGACGTTTATAGCATATAGCACTTCTAGCGGCAACAAAAATGAAATTAGAAAGAGATTTGTTTGCAGTATTCAGTAAAATTTGCTAATAAATACGAATACTTAATATATGTGTCACCTTAAAATGTATTACTCGACAACACCAAAACAGATTTAATTTGTTTAAATCCATTTGTATATTGACATCACAAATGCTTAAATTATTTTTTAATTATTGCTTAGAAAATTTCATCAGAAAAAAACGAGCTTCAATTAACTTCCAAATCGCAAGTCCGTTCAAATATGTGAAGCCGTTTGATTGGAAACAAGCGTTAAAGCATTCCGTTCAGGATGATTACGAGGATTTTCGAGTATGTATCTTAAGTTTAATGTTGTATATAAGGCAAATATCTAATTCTTAAATGAATATAAAATAACACTAAGCTCGAAAATTATAATTTTTTTACAAGACTTGCATGGTTGGTATGTATCTTTAATTTGTAAATAGAGATAATACAAAATTTTTATGATTGCAATTTGAAAAAATGTAGAAATTTCAAAAATGCTGAAATAAGCAATTTTGGCAACTAAGCCAGTTTTAATATTAGTTTTTAATCAAAAGTATACAGTGTTATCTACAGTAATTCGAAATTGAATATAAAATTTGGTTTTCTTTGAACAAATAAAAAACATTTTGATTTAAATTTGTTTTCTCTCAGCCCGTAGAAAATGGTCCATAACCCGTACAATTGCCATACGGGTTGTACTGGTCCAACATCAGATCATCTTCAAATATGAAATTCAGTTAACATTTCCATCGAGAAAGAGTGTACCAATGACACCAGAGTCTCCTATAGCAGCCCAAATCATTGTTTTCGGAGAGTTCAATGATTTCTCAATTAGCCAATGAAGGTTATTCACAGACCAATGAGAAGCATTGTGGCGCTGACTCCTCCATCGAGGTGAAACATTTCTCCATCAGAAAGCAACATGAGATTCACAAAGTCACGTCTCTTAGTGATATCTGTTGGTTTCAAATGCTGAAGTATTTCATCCCTCTACTTTTTAAAAAACAGAAGAAACAGATATGCCTAAAAATGTAGCTCCTCTTCTTAGTGACAGTCTTGGAGTTTCCAAATAATGGTTAATGACAGCAACTCGGTTAACAGTCTGTGTTCGGATGTGGCAAACTGCTTCGCATAATCCGATTTCCAGAAGCTTTTTATGCCACTTCTTGATCATCTTCCGGCTTATTGTAGCTTTATTCTTTGCATACCTAGTACGAAATTTTCTTTGGACTTCCGTTGGGCTCTTATATTCATTCAAACAAAGGATGCAATTTTTTTTTAACTTCTTTGGAAAACATCTTCAATCACTGCCGTGATCAATTTGAAGCATGACATTTAAGAGGTCATATCTTGCTATCAAGAGTATGTAGGATACCAGACTTCTTATGAAAACAGACCCTAAATAAATTCTTTCGATTGAGAGCAAGTTTTTTAAAATCGGCCCACTAGATCAATTTTATTAAATTTTTAAATCGGGACAGAAAAGGAAACGCCCTGTATATTTCAAACCATTAAAAATGCTGTTAAATTTGATTCGAAAATAAATATCAAGAAATCAAGTTTAAAACAGTGTTTACTTAGTACGCATTTAAAATTATTTTACAAAAAACGGAAAAATAAATATTAAATGATGTTTTTCAAAACATAAACGACATTAACAAAATAAACTAAATTATTTTCTAAATTTTGTAAGATGTTTTGGCATAGATGAAACCGGCTACCGGCCTACAGTTTGTTTGGAGAATTTCAAGAATGGTCGGTAATTTTACCGACTAACTAAGCCAACTGAGGAATTCACAATCTTAATTCACTGAAAAATGAAATACTTATCAAGATTATGCAAAGAATTAATATACAGAAAGTATCAAAATTTGCATTTGCTAAAAATTTAGTTATAATAGTTTAAAATTAGCCATATCCAATTTCAGCATTTTGTGTCTAAATTAAAACAGGTTATATATATATATATATATATATATATATATATATATATATATACATGTTATATAGTATATAGATTTGTAAAGGTAAATATAAAATGTGTATAAGAACCCGGGATTAGATGTCGCCCGCCAAATACCGGCTCTGACTTTGAAATTTTCGGCCGGTTCCAACTCTGTGTTGTGGACATGTTAGTTTAAGACATTTATTGAACCTGGACCTAGCGACTTTTGTAAACAACGTGCTCCATTTTATTGGTGCTTGTATTTAAAGACGTGTAATAATTGCTTCTGATAAAGCGAGATAGGTTGAGGACATAACGTTTTCGTACATAAGCTTTACGCATCACCGCCGCAAAGTTAGCTGCACCTTTTACCACATTATCAAGGGATGAACTACTCAAACTACACTACCTACTTTGGAAAATCTCAAATATTGAAGAATCGCCATCCCCTTCAGAAAAAATACGCTCACCTCTAGAGACATCAAACACTAAATGCATGAACAGCGACAACGAAGCAAATGCTCCAGAAAAAAGTGAAACAAAACAACGAAAAGTCAAACATATCAAAGAAACTTCGGATACATTGATAATTGGAACATCAATGTATCGCAATTTGAGGGCAAATAAACTTGTGAAAGATCACGATGTCACGATTCATTCATATCCCGGAGCCGCAATCGAGGAAATTTCAAACATAATTTATCAATATTCACAAGGGACCAATATAAAGAAGGTGATCACTTCTGGAAGAAACGACGTACGTCATGTAATCAAACAAGACTACGGGTAGTTTACCAACACAAATTTTTCTTAAAATCTAAATTTGAAACTTTTATCAGCATTTTCCAATAACAGATATACCTAGAAAAAATCCCTTCACAGCTTTTGGAAATTTTGGTTTTAAAATTTTTATTATTAATTATTTATGGAATCGAAGCAAATCCAGGTCCTTTGCTTAATTATGAAACATATCTAAAAAATGTTTCATCAAAGAAATGTATATCATCAATCACTGCATAAAACTAAATACTTTTCCATCAATATTCAAATTAGCTAATGTTACTCCCATATATAAAAAAGATAACTCTTTAAGATTTTGCAATTACCGGCCTATATCAATTATCTCGCCTTTTGCAAAAATGTTCGAAAAACTAATATTTGACCAAATTAACATTTATCTCTATAACAACTCGATTCTTTCGAATACTCAATTCGGCTTTCGCAAAGGTCACTCCACTTCTGATGCCTTACTTTACGCTACTGAAAATTGGAGATCTTATCTTGATAATAACCTTTTTGTCACAATTGCTTTTGTAGACTTGTCCAAAGCATTTGACTCCATTGATGATCATATTCTTCTTTGAAAACTAGAACACATTGGTTTCGATTCTAAGATATCATTAATTAGCAATAAATTGAGTAAACTGATCATTCTGAATCCATGTTTTTGTTATTATGTTTTTATAATTTTGTGTATTTTATGTTGTTATTGACGCATTAAGTGTATTATTAGCAGCTTTTGTTGAGGTGTATACCAATGTACTACACTTAATAAGAAATTCTATTCTATTCTATTCTATTCTATAGAAAGATATGATTAATTACGTTCATTTAAATGGCCGGAATTTATCTAATAAAAATTGCGATTGCAAGCCACTTATTAGCAATTTTTATGAAAATATAGTGCTAGCAATTACTGAGACATGGTTTACCTGCAATGACCTTGATCATGTCTGGTCAGATAACTATAATCAATATAAATTATTCAGAAAAGATAAAACTCATTTTAATATACTCGGTAAAAGCAAGGGGGCGAGGTACTCCTTCTAGTACCCAGATCATTTCATCCAAATCAACGGAACGATATAGTAAGCTCAGAAAAATATGAAAGCCTTTGGGTTGAAATTGATAACCCTATCAAAAATTCACCTTTTAAAAAGCAATTAATTAATGTTTTTTGCTGCCCAAATAAATGATATACTACAACAACAACAACAACAACATATATTTAAGTTCTCATGTACATATACATTTATTAAGTTTACAAACTTATTAAGAACATAAATAATGCAACTTTCTTCATATGAGCTTAGTTATGTCAGTAAATGTTTGTTTCTTGGTTACGTTTACAAATTACATATAACTTAAAAAGTATTTTTACTTATTGTTCTTGAGTTGCACATCTTATTCTATAATTAGTCAGATCATTGATATTTTGTTGTGTAATCATGTTTTTCAACTTCTTCTTAAATATTAATTATTATTACTAATGAATTTTGAATAACCTGAGAATGTAATTTCACTGGCCTACTCAGAAAATACAGAGATTTAATATTAATGGTTGATTGGAACCCAAATTACTTACATAAACGTGAAAATAAAACGATTAATCTCTTTTTTAATACTTTTAATTTAAAAACGGCAAATGCCTTCATTCCTAGAAGAATCGCAGCCAACAGTGCAACTTTGATTGACAATATTGCACTGCCCGAAAACAATCTTGATTTCTTATACTACTCCTCTGAATTTCCATTCTCTGATCACTTTATAATATCAGCCAGTTTCCCTAAAGCTAAAATACTCTCTGAAATATCCAAAAAATGGATCACTATTCGCGAAAAATCGTCTGATAATATAGATAACCTGAAAAACGCACTTTCACGTGAAACTTGGAATTCTGTATACGTTGCGATTGATCCTAACAACATGATCAAAAACTTTCTTGATATTCTTGAACCCTATCTAGATTAATATTGTCCTGAAAAAATCCTTGTTACTAATCATTCTCGCAAAAACATAAAGAATGACAAGCCTTGGCTTTCCGAATTTCTACAGAAAATTAATAACAAACAAATGACGCTTTTAATTTTTTTCTAACGTATTCCTGAAATGTATGTATTATACAGAAAAGCTAGAAATATTTCTAGTATAGAAAATCGTAAAGCTTACAATAAGTATATAAACATGAATATAGAAAATTACCGAACCAAAGAGTAAATGGAGATTAATTAACGAAATCTCGAATTGTATCAAATCAAAATCTTCTCCCATAGAAAAAATTCTAGACCCCGAAGGAAATCAATACGTTTCCTATTTTGAAATTTCCAATATTTTAAATCAAGCATTTGCGAACCGAGGTAATTATGACGGACCTCAAACAAAATTCCAGGAAATATATCCTAATAGGCACACCCCTGAATTTGGTTTTCGCTTTATAACACGTTTTGAAGTAATTAAAGCAAACAAGAAACTAAAATCAAAAAAGTCAAGCGGCCCCTCGAAAATTCCAATATGGCTACTAAAAAACAATGCGAAATATATTGCCGAACCTTTAAATTATATCTTTAATGAATGCTTAAAATGGAATATTTTTCCCGATTTCTTGAAACAGGCTCATATTACTCCAATTTACAAAAAAGACGACCCAAAGTGTCCTAAAACTATCGACCTATATCTATTACATCACCAATCAGTAAAATATTTGAAAGACTATTACATGAACAAATTACACGCCATTTAAATCATCATAAACTATGATCCAAATCCCAATTTGGTTTCAGAAAAAATTACTCAACATCAGAAGCACTTATACAAACGACAGAAAAATGGAGAGCACTATTAGACTCTAATAAATTTGATGCTATTGCCTGTCTTGACCTCTCAAAAGCACTCGATTCTATTAACCATGAGATATTAATAAGAAAATTAAAAATACTGGTTTTTCTCTTAACAGTGCTCATCTTATATCTAATTACTTAAGTAATAGACTTCAGCGAGTTAAATTAAATGATACTTTTTCAAATGGATTGTCTGTCAATAATGGTGTACCTCAAGGAACCATACTAGGGCCCTGCTTTTTGATATTTATGTGAATGAAATGAAGGAAATTACTGACTGGGAAATAACACAATACGCCGATGATACATCTATATACTGTGGAAATAAATCCTTAGATAAAGCTGTAAAAGTTATTGAAGCGAATTGTATAAAATTGAGCAACTAGTTTAGCATGCAGGGATTGCGTATTAACACGATAAAAACTGAATTTTGCATAATGCAACCTTTTAGAAAAACAACTGACATCCTTGGCTAATCAATTAATTTCAATAATTCATCTGTTATACCTGTTAATAAGTTTAAATTACATGTATCTAGGAGTAATAATAGATTCAAAGCTTAATTTCACATCGCAAATAAATACTATTATTTAAAAAATGGCTATAGGTATTAGAAAGATATCCCATGTTTCCCAACAGTTGCCCCCAATTGCAGTAATTCAAATGTTTCATACATTCGTTATGAGTAATTTAAACTATGATAATATCTTATATACTAATGTACACAGCCTAATGATAAAAGAGCTTCGAGTTCAAATAAAATGGGCATTAAATGTTTGTAATAAAAACTCTTCTAAAACAAAAGAATACATTTCTAAATCTATTCTTTTTCCACAAGAGTTAATTATTCACAATATTATTATTTATTTCTTCAAATTCATAAACAAAATTCCACCCTACAACGAGATATCATGGCTCATTTTCGACAGACTGTCTGAAGCAAAATAAACGATCAAAAAACTATTCACTCGTTAAATTTAATAAAAATATCATGAATCAATCTTTTATTAATACTGCAATTTATAACTGGAATATATGAGAGTCAAGCAAATTTATTGCTAAAATAAACAAACAAGCAAATACTACAAACTACTATACATGTATATTTACAAAATTAAAAATATGCACACTTACTTAAAGGGCGTAAATTTCAAATGTCAAATGAAATCTGTCCATGCACTTAATTTGTTTGATATTCCTAATAGTGATTGTTTGGATAATAAAATTTTTTTAATTTTTCTTCTGAAATGTTTATAATTTTGTTCCTTTTTTATTTCGTGACATAAGTCATTCCATAATCTGGAAGCTTTAAATGAAAATGAATCTGGACGATTAATACTACTATGCAAATTGTGGTTTCTATCATTGGTTTTGATATAATTGCTTAAAAAGTGCGTAGATTTTGAATTGTGTACATACTTGTGTATCATACAAAGAGTTTGATATTCGATAAAGTACAATGGTGCAAGAACATTGCCACATTTTATAAAAGTGTTTACTGATTTATGCTTATCAATATAATTCAGAGTTCTTATTGCCCAATTGAATATTTCTGCTAGTGATGATAGATTATTTGATGTGATATTTTGGAATAAAAAACAACAATAGTTAAAGTTACTTAGAACAAAAGAGTTAAGCATTTGTGATTGAAAGGACTGTCCTACATTGCGCAAATTCTATAAATATTTAATACCAGAGGCCATTTTCCTAGGTACATTTTGATGAAAAAAATTCAGTAAAACGTAAATCTCTATCAATTACTACACCAAGGTAATTAATAGAATTGCTTTGCTTAATTTCATTATCTCCTACTTTAATTTTGATATTAGAATTTTTTTGGTATTGCTTTTAACTTGTTTCTATTAAAATACCTAATAAGATTTTCAATATCTTTTGTTAAATGCTTTGGTTGCTTCATATGGATATTTGCTTCTCTTAATATACATGTATCATCCGCATATTGATAGATCGTTCCGTTTTTTAAAGTATTCGATATATCATTGACATACAGTGCGAATTAAACGGGTCCTAATACTGTTCCTTGAGGAACACCTAGATTAGTAGTAATATAATCAGAATAAGTGTTGTTTTACCCGTTGTCTTCGGTTACTTAAGAAATTCATAATGAGATTTTTAGCACTTTTACTGAAACCTTGATTTTCGAATTTGCTTTCTAAAATATTAAAATTCATTGAATTAAAAGCTTTAGTAAGATCCAATAAGGCAATAGATGTCGACAAATTGTTATTAAGATTTGATTTAATTTTTTCTGTAATAGATAATATTGCGTCGGTTGTACTATACTTAGGCCTAAATCCAAATTGTTTATCTGATAGAATACTATTGTCATTGAGAAAAGCGTAAATTTGCTTAGCTAAGAGCTTCTCAAAGATTTTAGCAAAGGGATGTGTAATACTGATGGGTCGATAATTTTTTGGGTTGGAAGGATCTCCTTTTTTATAAACAAGTGAGATATCAGAATTTTTTAGGATAATAGGGAAGTTATTCTCAATAGGATTGATTAAATGCTACAAGAAGATATTCTCCAAAAATGTCAAAATAGTTTTTAGTTACCCAGTATGGCAAAAGAAATGAAAATAACAGAGAACCTTAAAAAAATTCAAGAAAGAATTAAAATCACTAATTCTCAAACAAAAGTTTTTATCAGGTAGATCATGAATAGGATTTAAATTTTATAATAATGACTATACAATAAATCGAAATTAGTAAGCTATCTGTAGTCAGTGTTTATTTATTTTTTTTATTTCATTTTGTTATTATTCATTTTTTTTATTGTTCATAGTAGTTAATGACGCTATTCATTTGAAATATCAGTGAAATATTGTAAAAAATTCAAATCAATGTAGATTATCTTATCTTATCTTATTACTTGAGCTAGTCGTATAATATAGTTCTTTTGCTTAATATGACAATAATCCTCACTGCAATGGTTCAAAAATTCAAAATATATGTGGTCATCTTTTTAATGTATTTCTGCATATTCATCCAACATATTGATTTCCCACAATTATAATCTATGATCATTATTGGCTTCTGATTTTCAGGTTCAGGGAGTTTAGTATTGCGATGTGACAGAGACTACTAGAATATACATGCAATATATAATAGACTCTGGATGTGATGAGTTAAAAACAACATTCTTTATTATGGTTGTTTCATCAGCACAACTTGTTAAGATAAACTTTTCATGATTGTGAACAAAAATGATAAGCTTTGGTGATAGTAGAATTTGTCTGTTGTTTACAAATTGTTCGTCTTATAAGATTAACCCAATTTTCAATCAATCTAACAGCCAAATTATATGATATAAAATAATTAAAAATTATATAATATTTATAAGTCAAGTAATGATGCTTTGAATTGCCTTGTTTGCCCGTATAAATCTTTCCACGATGATGTGAATACCACCAACTGTACAGATAACATGTAGGGCGACCAGGAATTACCCTCTACTACATCCATTGTGAATTATTTTACCGAATGTATTTTAGTTATGTATGAAATTAATACAAAAACTAATTGCAACAATTTATTTTAGATGCTTGCACTTTTCCAACAGTATCTGGTGAAAAGTAATGGTCATCAGTTAAATGATACTATAGTCCAATGCAGCTTTGACCAGCAAGAATGCATACATGAAGACTTCACTCAGATTCAATCACCAGTTTATGGAAATTGCTTCACTTTCAGTGGTAAGTTATTCTGCAATTCAGGATAGAATTAAAATTGTAAGAATCAGCATTAAAACCGTTCTGTTTTCTAATTTAAATATTGATTTACAAAATAATGGAGGCGTACCTATAAAACATTGAAAAAATTTTATTGTCTATTTAGAAGACATTTAATATTTAGCAAACTTCATTTATATTTGTGTTTCATTAATTTCAAACAAAGTATAATGGGAACATCTTTATGCCAGATATCTTAGAAATTTTCTTGTGATAAAGATTTCATTTTAACTAAAGCTCTTTACATTTGCATTAATGCACTTTTACATTTTGTACTTTTGTACTCATATACAGTATAGGTAATTTTTAAAATTTTAAGTGTTTTAATATTTACAACACGCTACGAATTTTGTTAAAATGTTATTTTATTGAATTTCTAATAGTGTCTTTGCCCCCCCCCGTTCGTAGGTTTTATTCTTTCCGCCTGCTTCGCAAATACCGTATGGCTATATTCTAAAAATTCACAAAAAATGAAACCTTTTAAAATTATTCAAGTAAAATATTTTTTAACTGTAGTATAATAAAATTATAACACTTTCAATGTTAAGGTAATCGTAGTACGTACAGAACAGGTACACAGTATGGACTCAAAGTTACATTCTTTGTCGACAGCAATGAATACCTTTCCGTTTTGGCACCTTCTTATGGAGGAAGGGTTTCAATTCTTCATCAAGGCGATGCATGGTTGCCAACTCATGATAGTTTTGGATTTGCTGCTGGACATGTAACATATGTTTCATTAAGGCAAAGTATAATTCAGCGAATGGGTCCTCCATGGACAGGTAACGTTGTAAAATTGAAAAACGTTTTCAATTTTATTAAAAAAATATAACGGTTAGTGTATTCTCAATAGAGGTTGACTATATAGTCACATAGCTATCACACGCAAACTATGATTGATTTGTGTTGTAGGAAATCTAAATTTAAAAGCATAGTTGCTATGCTGTTCTTAAGCAAAGATTTTACAAAGACACATTAATAAATATGTATTATCTGTGAAACTAAAGCCAGAAACATTTTTCAAACGCGTAGAAGGAATACAATATCTTGAGTTAGGTTATGAATATCAAGAAGTTCATTCAAGAGCATAATTTGCCAAATTTCAATCAAGTGTCCAAACTTGAAAAATGTTTATTACTTAATTTCTTTAATTGTATACTTTTGCTGATTGTTTTTTATTGGAAAAGACATCCATTTTCACGAAGCACTGATATCACAGCCCTAACTAGGCATAACCTTACAATTGCTTTAGCTTAAAAGACTTATTTCTAGCTACAGCTTTGATAATCTAACAACTCTATAAAACTAAATTTTAGAATGTACGGATAAATGGCCAGAAGGTTTCAATGTAAAACTAGACTACAACAGAGAATTGTGTCTATACATTTGCGTGCAGAAAGAGATGAACGAACGCTGTCATTGTGTAGACGATTACATAAGCTTCTTGGGAGACAATGTCACAGTATGTGACATGTGGAACGCTGAAATTTGTAGGTTGATCTCTATTGTCGAATACATGTTTAAAATATTTTAGATGCTTGTCGCCAACAAATATACTTGGACTTTGCAAATAAAAAATTGAACTGCTCTGCATATCCAATGCAATGTACTCAAAGATATTATGATCGAGACATTTCAATTGCCGAATGGCCTTCACCTCCATATTCGGTAAAACTGTAATATGAAACTTAATGTATATTATACATTAACCCATTTGTATAAGTACTGGTCTAAGAATTTTTTGGAAGACCTGTCCTAGATCACGTAAGCCCGCCCAGTCCATGTCAAGTGTTAAATATTTTTTCGTAATTTTTCATTTCTTTTTGTGGAACGAAGATGGTATGGAAACCGTTTAAAAAGCGCCCTATAAATATTCAATGGCCTTAATAACGCCTGCTTTAACCCAAGCATGCATTAGCACATAAGATTTTGAAATTGCCCAGTCCTCAGACTCGTCGATTTGAAAATACTGATCCATGTCACACATTTATGTGAACTTAAGTTCAACAATTTTTTACTTCACAATTAAACCTTTTATGTACAGCATATGTATAACATAATATAACATTCTAAATGTTTTTTTATTAGTTTTTTAATTTATTGATTTCTCAATGAGAAAAGTGGAAAATGAAGAACTGATTATTTAGATGTATCTACTAAGAAAACTTAGGAAAGGTGGCAAATGGAAAAGTTTAAAATTAATGAATGCAATTGCAGAAATGATCAATGGGTCATCCAACGACGCTGACAAACTTTTTGAAAGAGTGCGGAAAAATTTTGCTAGCATTCATATATATTTCAAAGAATTAAATTATCAAGCCACAAAAGAAGCAGAGGCATTTTCGTTTTCAGATTTAGTGGCTGCTTTTGGAGGAAATTTAGGTCTATTTTTGGGGATGAGTCTCTTATCAGTTTTTGAAGTTTTCGAATTATTTATTAGACTGTTGTATATTATAAAATATGCAGTTAAGCCTTTCAAGGCATTGAAAGTTCACTCCGACGTAAGCTAGAATTCAATGTGACAGTTATTAGAGTTGATTTGTAAAATTGTTGTTTTAAAATTTTCATTCTCTTATAAGCTTCATTTTCATGAAGTACTCATTTTTATTGACAAGCTCTACATTTGTATATTGAGTTGTAAAATTTAGGAATGAAAATACATGTACACATCGGGTTATTCATAATTCGCTTAATAAAACTAAAATATCATAACAAACAAAGCTTCTATTCTAAAATAATCATGTTTTTTTTGTACCTCTTTCTTGTAGAAATAAATTGCTTTTGAATCTTACAATAACGTATGCCGGATTATGTTGTGTAAAATTTTCTAAATGCTTTCATATAATTTACTGCATTCGGAGAATTGCAGACGGAAATTCAAAAAGGAAGTTTTGCTCGATTTCACAAAATAGATTTATGTAAACTCTGGTTTTAGATTCATTATAAACTCAAATGATTTGAAATTTATGGTAGTAGTGTATTTTTGCAGCCTTTACCAATGATAATTATATTAAGAACAATAAAATATATATATATACAGTACTGGCCAAAAGTTTGGGAACAGTAACCTGTCTAAAGCGTGTTTTATGCTATTTCCTGGAAACTTAGTAACATTCCTGGAATTCCCAATTTTTTCCTAGAATTTACTACAGATTCATTTACCCAATCAAATAAAAACAACTTTAGATTTACACACAATACATTTTCACTGACAAAGCACTATCATTATAGTTTGAAATATGGTCCGTGGTAGTGAAATTTCACCAACAAAGCGTGCTCAAATTCATATCTTGTACGAGGAGGGGTAAAATTATCACACTATAGCCGTTAGAATGGGCGTGTCAGTATCCAGAAGTGTTACTCACTATCAGCAACTGCAAAATTTTTCCTCTTGAAAGCGATTTGGAAGACCAAAAGTGACAACCCCTATGACTTACCATCTCATTCACTGTTACGTCGTCAATCAACCATTCTCTTCATCTTCTGAAGTCAAAGCAAATCTAGGTGCGGTAGTGCAGAATGTATCAACACACACCATTGGGCGTTGATTGAATACTACCTTTGATCTTCCATCGTGCAAACCGGCAGCCTAACGTTGATTGTCTTCAAAGAACATTCGAGACCGGTTGCGCTTCTGCACGCAATACCAACACTTTACCCCTGAGATGTGACATCAAGTAATTTTTAGCGACGAATCCAAGATTTGCGAGTTTACATCATACCGGCCACACGTTCGACGACCAAGAAACCAAAGATTCAACACACGTTACATGTAACAAACTGTCCGCTCAGCACCTTCTGTGATGATTTGGGGTGCTATAACTGCGAATAGGCGTGCTGGTCTGCATTTTGTTCCTCACAACGAGACAGTCACAGCCAAGGCCTACCTCAAAATAATTCAGGAGAAAGTTGCCATGTTTATGCAACTTCGCGGAACATCTGTACTACAACAAGATGGTGCTCCTTGCCACAACGCCAAAGTTGTGAAACAGTGGATTGCATCACAAGACTTTCGGCTGCTTGAGAACTGGCCAGGAAACTCCCAGACCTCAACGTCATAGAAAATTGCTGCATGTTTGGCCAATAATGGCGGACATACAAAATATTAGGGAGGTTTTTTGAATTAATTATTTACTTTCTACACAGTGTTATCATATTGTTTCTACGTTTTTTAATGTAAAATACAAAAATGTCTAAATTTGGAAAGTGTTTCCAAACTTTTGGCCAGTACTATATATATTCATTTTTAGCATAGACGCTATGAAAAGGATAGACCGGTTTCGTTTATATAAAACATCAGTACAAAATGTAAAGAAAAAAATAAAATAATGAATACAAAATTAAAAATAACAAATATCATTCCAATATTGACATCATATAAAAACAAAAGATATGTTTCTATATAAAGATCAAATCCCAAAAAATTAGTTTCCTCCTCAGTTTATATATATAAATGTGATGATTGTGAAAAATCATATGTCGGGGAAACAAAGCGACATCTGGGTACAAGAATTAAGGAACATATGAATGGGCACCTAAAATCTGAAATTTTTATGCACAAACATCAACTAAGAAAAGAAAATTTTTACATCCGACTAAGATCAGAACATCATAAAATAGGAGAAGCATAAATAATTAAACAATCAAACAAAGATCAATTATTGAATAAACAATTAAGCATGATATTATTGAACTTATTTTAAGAGCATGCAATATTAAAATATATAAAGGGTAGTCTATTATAAATATATTTAGTTTTTACCGCATATTTGTAATGATGATGTTTTATACAAACGAAACCGGTCTATCCTTTTCATAGCGTCTATGCTAAAAATGAATATGAAGAAGCTCAGTATAATCACTTCGAAATATATATATATATATATATATATATATCCAGTAATCATTTTGAAATGGTGTAAACATTCTTGATTAACTAGGCATAGGCCTCAACTCACCTATTCAGTTACATTATAAATTTTTGACAGCATTGACCATAAACAATAAATTTGATATTATTGACAATATATCAACATTTTGTCTTGACCTTATTTATAATATTGAATTTAGGTTGCTTTAGTTATAACCACAAAACGTCTAAATTATGCTTAATAATCATGCCTGCTTAATCAACAACTAAAAAACTTATATTAGCATCATAATAACAAAGCCTCGTTACGAATGTAAGTACCAATATCTGCTTGGTGCAAAACAACATTGACAAGTGGTTCGACCTTTCGACAGTCAGCGGTTGAATGTGTAATAATTCCGAATCCAAGAGGAACATCATTCAGGGAATGGAGAACAACCCCAGTCATCGCCGGAGTAGATTCGGAAATTCGAACCAGGCCTGATTTTGTAATGTGATTGCCATATAAGAACTGTTGCACTGCACCTGCTTTTAACCAAACCTTGTGTTGTGCGTAACGGGATAGCAGAGGCAACGCTGTGATCATTAAATGAAACTTGCCAGTTTTCGTGAATTTGCCAACGCATGTACCAATGCAAATTAAATTTTTATTTTTGAAGTGTTGTGAACTTCTAATCTAAAATAAAATTAAATTGATACAAAATTTCTACATTGCGATATAAATTAGACTATTTAAGAATTACTAGAATAAACTGTAACAAAAATGAAAAAACTATTAAACACTAAGAAACTAGACCCCTGCGCTGTTTATTTTCTCGTAACGGCGTCGGCTTAGGCGCCGATCACATTATTGGCGGCACTTTCGGCGTAGCGCCGATTTCAAAGAATCATCTTTGCATTCGTAATATGGGACTTTGTTCTATAAACATCAAATTATGTAATAATAATGATAAATTAAATATATTTTACCAAATTTATTTGATATAAGTAAACCCTCAAAACAAGCATAAACCTCTGGTATAATATTTTATTTCAACTTCATCAACAATTGCAACAAGCTCCAAAATCCAAATTATTCAATTAAAAATGATTAAAGATTTAACCGAACTTATTCGATATACCAAACCCTAAAGTAGTTAAAAGCCTTGGAACAAAATCTAATTTAATATTTGAGCTGGTACAATTCAAACAATTTAACATAATTTAACGCAAGTAGATATAAAATGACAAATAGCAATTTAGAATGCATTAAAAAATCTGCAAACAAATCTCTTATAATTGTGCTAGAAATATATTCCTGAGATCTTTTGAAATGTTGTTTTAAATAGTTGAGCTGCTGCAATGTTTATTTATAAATTTTTTTCTTCCATTCTGGCATAGGTTCCAAAATTCCAGCATTTGCATCATCATCATTTATGTTGCTATTATTTTCCACCTCATCAGATGATCCTATTTCGAGATCATTTCCTAATTCACTTAGAAAATATTTTTCTACAATTTGTGTCTTTTCGTGCTTGGATCAAGCAGGGCTACAGTTGTGTAGCCCAACCGTAGGCAACCTTCAAATTTATTTTTAATGGATATTTTGAGGGCTTTTGTATAAAGTGAGCCATTTTGAGACACCAAAAATGTGATTAGAATATGATATATTTGCAATTACTTCAATAAGATTTTCGTTATAATTACTTTTGCGGAATTACTACATTGTAAACATGCTTATGATTCACTGTCATTTCTATCGATTATTTGCTGTGAATAGCAGTCACTTATTTTTATATTTTCAGCTAAAATAAATCTATGTTAAACTAACGATCAGTTAGAAATTAATATCAAATTATCATTTTATATCATTGCAAATAAAGATCCGATAGATATTTTTTTTTCGGGATACGACCTTTTAGAGTTGTGAACAATAAGTGTTTAGATAAACAACTGAATAAAATTATGGTGCAGTCGTCTCAAGATTAGTGTAATTTTACGCCGAAATTCGCTGACATGTCTCGGCGGCGGCGCGCCGTGGTGGCGCAGGGGTCTATAAGAAACTATATTTCAAAATGTCGTGTAGATTTCGTAAAACCATTTCTTTAAATGGGCAATTCAAATATGTTGAATTATTCGCTTATGGATAAATCTTTCAACCCATAAACTTGCGTCATTTTATACATTACATGTATAGAGTAGCTATAAAGCCACAAAATCTACACAATGGAATATTAAACTGCATACAAAAGTTTGACACATACATGCAGAATTTCTGTTACTTCAGCAAATGTTTAATTTCATTGACTCCACAATCTCTGAAAGTCTCATATAGATTTTCACTAATAAGAAGAGGCCTTCTGTCATAATGAAGAGAAATTAATAAAAAAACGTGAATTCACTATTTCTTTAATTGTTCGTCATAAAAGCAAACATTGGGAAAATTTCGGCTTATGTTACTTTGATCTAATTTTGCAGTCTGATAATCCATAATACCCTTTATACAAGAACATTCTTGGTGAAATGTTGCAATTCTTAAAATTATACTATATTCTATAGTTAGGGTATTTCAGCATTTTAAATGATGATTACTTCATTTATAAATTTTTATAAAGAGCTAATACTCGAACTAATACAAGAGGAACACTTCACTTTCCATAGCGAAATATATTATATCATTAACACCTAATAACGTAAATAACAATAAAACATAACGAGACTCTAAATTATCTTGGAGTAGATATTGGTAATAACTTAAAGTTTACAAAGTTTTTCTCTAAATTATAGAAATTACAGCTGGAGTAAAATTACGAGAACAGATAAATCATATCATCAGCATGCATTATTATAAAGTAAATTTCAATGTTGCTGCTTTCTGCTACAAAATCTATCAAGTATTCAAATCAATCAAGTACTAAAAATATATAACATTAAATTTCATAACACAACACGAACATATATTTCATATTTACATACTTATAAACGTTTAACCCTAAAATGCATGGGGATTTACATGTATGAAAATTTTTCATGATTGTAAAAAGATTTATACGATATTCTTAATCTGAAAGCACCACGTGATAGAGGATAGTCACTTCTTTCTTTTTCACCCTAACGCCACGACCCGGCTCTGTACCATCGAGGTGTGTCGTTGAGCCACGTCTCCTATTGCAGTGGCCTTGGGCACCGCGACCTATATCTTTCCGCACGGCACGTCTCAATGGGCTTGAAATATCTTTGCACGTATCAAAAAACATTCAAAGTTCTTTATTGCTTTTCAATGGGGTCAAAATTTAATAAATACATGAACACTAGATATGGAGAGAACTTAATTATTTTTCAAAAACTCGAAATTTTCAAAGAAAAATTGTTAATTTTTTCAACAACTCCATCCTCAGCAATATGCTTTAACTGGAGTTTTCAAGATTGCATTAAAGCATGTTCCCCAATAAAATTGCTAATGGAAAATGCCTTGTTTGTAATTATGGATAAACGGTTTGTCCTTTCTAATAGATGCTAAACAGTTTAAGGAGAACACCGTGACAATGTATAAGATTACCCAACATTATGCATAACCTATAAATTAATAGATAAGAAAAAATCATCATTTCTTAACGAATATATACAAAAAATACTAGAATTCAAAATCAACTGTAAAAATTATCGAAATGATTCAATAACAAAGCACTGGAATATCTACGCCAAAAGTGAAATCATATGAGCAACCGTTCTATGACAGGTACTGTTTCTACGTTTTGTATGATCACATAACAGCAAAGAATATAGTGAAAAATAACATAAGAGGTACATTTCTCAACCGCAAATAATTAGCAACCTCTATTACGTGTACTGTGAGCAAAGAAGATTTATTCTGCAAGTGTTGAGTGGTTGCTCGGCATTCAGAAACAGACAATTCAATCCTAGGAAAACTCTCTAAAGACATCGCAAACATTCTGTTAAAGCCACCAATTTCGCGAAATACTTGAATTAGGGGTATTCAAAATTTGCTGAGACACAATACAACTCTTTTGTTGATGCTGGAGACAACGACCTCAAGCAGCATCTGACAGCTACTATTAAGAATGCTTTATACACAAGTTCACAAAGTCAAAAACACCTAAATCTTGTATTGGTGCCCAAATTCAATATATAATGCTGGCACATGTAATGTATGATGGGTATTATACCATTCTTGAAAATGAAACTACAGATATATTCCTATGAAGCACGTGTCACTGTGATTATAAAATTTTGGCAGCGAACTGAATATCATTTGAGAAGACTGTGTTTTGAAAACAGCATTAAAAATGCCACGCGGAGGAGTTCGATTTGGCGCATTCTGAAGAGATCACCCTGGCAAGTTTCTAAATGATGGATTGGTGCAGCAAGTACTGCTAAAATAAGCAGCAAATTGTGTTTTGAAGGCGAAGACGAATTCATTGCCCAAAAAGTAATAACAAATACATTTTCAGGCATACTTTTCATGGGTTTTCGATGTGCAGTGCGAATGTTTTTTTTTCAGCACTATCAATGAAAATCTAATCATCATCCTCAAGATATTTCCCCAGGAATTGACTTTACACGCTGTTAAACACCTTTATGAAAAGTAGCATACTTTGGCGTTTTTCACAATTAAACAATCCAATGTATGAGATAGAACTACACTAATGAGCAATTTGTCGTCATTAGTACAATTTCTCAGAATCTTCAGCTGACAATTAGACAAAACCATTATCAGTCCAAACATTAGCCAAGCATTAATTTTCTCTTTAATATCATAACGATTAATAATATCGCGCAATCAATAGTCTACTAGGTAAAATGTTGGCATTATTACGGCGAACAATGAAGGAGTGCGCAACTGAGTGTGATAAGATGTAACGAGGCAAAACCATAAGCAAATTAGGTTTAAATTACGGAGAAAAACGTTACAATGACCATTTACACTTGTATTCAGACAAACTTGCTCGCACTCATTCCTAAACAAAAAACAATTACTGATGAAAAGCTCACCTCGTAGCAGTATTCCATATTGTGTGAAGAAGCTGTCACTTGCGACAAGGCTTTCAATGCTGACAGTTACCCCGCCTCGGCATCTAACCAAAAAAGCGAAATCAGTGAAAAACGAAAGTCAAATGATCCATTTATTTAAAGTTGTAGAAATGAAATATTGCCGAACTTCTAGTTTCAAGCTTCCATTGGAAGATAACTCCTTTAGATAAATTATAAAACATCCCCAAATAAAAATCTTGTTTCTAAAAGCATGTTTCTTCTGTTCCAACAGCTGGTAGAATTGTGGTAAATATTGCAAAAACAAAATTGAGTCTTGCGAAATAAAAACTATTCATTTCTGTCAATGAATCTTTTAATGATCAGTCAATATTTGATGATGTTGAGGCCAATCTATTTTATATTTGGTGTCCAGTAAAACTGAAGAGTAAATAACTACTCCTTTTCACTCCAAAATTCGCACAAGAGAAACTGAATTTCGCACAAGAGAGATTCAATTTCGCACATTTGTTTACACTGTGTATATTCAATTTTCTTAGAATTTTTTGAGTAATATAAGAGACTATTTTGGACATCCAGAGAAATTCAGAGTTATATTTCAAATACTATGCGTCTTCTGAAGTGCTAATTGAAGTTTAATTAGTCTTGGACCACGAGTACATACCTATTTTCTAGGTAATGCAAACTAATTAAGACCAATTACTTTCGTTTTCTTTTGTTCAATTTCATATTCAGTGCATTCAACACCATGCCTGTGATGAAAGAGGGCCAGGTCGACCAATACAATTTATCGAAAGTTGATACCCATGAGGCAAACGCTTCTAAAGTGAAGCAGTAGAATATAATACATCGGGTAACATCTGACTGAGTTGAACATGGGGTAGTGGAGCAGCACAAAGAGTCTGTGGCAGAGATAGCCATGAGTAAAAAAGCTAGGTCCGGGCTCGGCTCATGAAACTTTACATAGATAATTTACTTTTCAGAACTCTTTTGAATATTTTTCAATTTCAGAGTTTTATCATAAGTTTCCAACATACCTAACATTATCCTAGTAATTGAAAAATTGAAGAAATCATTGTTAAGCATCATAAAATTGACCGAATTGGCACTCGTTTAAAGAAGTGTCAAGTTTTGCGGGTCAGGCTGTGCTTGAGCCTAAATTTTTTACTCGTGTCAATCTCTAGACTATTTTGCCTGCTCCACTATCCTATGTTAAACTCTGCCTCATACTAACCGACGCATAATGTTCTCCTCAGCTATAGATATGTTTGCCTCAAGAATGCTTCCTCATTGGTATCAACTTTCGACAAACTGTATTTGTCGACAACGAACGGCATGATTTTGTATGCATTAAATAATGAAATTTAATTAAAAAAATGAAAACAATGGGTTTTAATTAACTTGCATTACCTAGAAAATGGGTGTGTACCCGTTTTCCAAGATTAACCTTCAACAAACACGTCAGAAGAAGCATAGTATTTGAAACATAACTCTGAATTTCTTTGGACCAAAATAATCTCAAATATTATTAGAAAAATTGTAAGTCAAGCGTTCATACCCCAACCGGTTGTCCAAGTGTGGACGTCTTGATTTGAGGCTACGCTTTATTATGCTAACTATTTTCATGAAATTTATGATATTGTCAATGAGTACAGGTGATAATACGCTGTAATTAATGAATCATAGCGTACAGTTACCTTAAAAATCTAGCAGGCACGGAAAAGCTATTTAAAAGGGTATTCGAGTCCTTTGTCTGACGAGATGGATTGTTTGTGCTGATTTGGTTTAAAACATTCTTAACAATTATTCCACAATTCAGCAACTTTTAACAACTATTCATAAGAATGCAAAGGACATTAAAGTCAAAGCGTGTGTGATTCACATACAATCCCAAACGATGGCGTTTAACTTTTTCTGGGGTGATCCATTATTTAGTGCATATTTTGCTAATGTAAATACTGTGGACAATCTGAGCGAAACACTACAGAGCTACAACTTAACTACATCGCATGACAAAAAGTGGCAGAGCTGACCACATAGCATGAGCGTTTCATCATGTGTTATGATAGTTGTGGCAGTTTCGAAAGAGCAACGCTGCAGGCGTGTAATGTGTCCATTTTAGGCATTGCGATGATTGGAAACATACCGTCTTTCAAAAACTGGACAAGTTAGGATAAATGATCGTATGCTGCTCTATAGACATCCGTAACATACACACAATATTAATTAGGAGAAGCCATTTTTAGCTTCATTGTACGCTTTGAACATTTCATGATTTTTTTGAAATTTTAACAAGTATACTTTTGTAGAGATGCGAGTTATTTTAAAATGTGTTAACTTGAATTCTGTTACTACTGTGAATAGCAACTACACCGTTTCACCTTCAAATGGGCATATCTAACATTAATATTGGCTTAACAAAAGCTAAAATCGGCATTGTTGAATTTCTCACCAAAAAATCTAATATATATATATATATATATATATATAT
>CABFPE010000042.1:957830-969700 GCA_900660155.1 Hofstenia miamia | reverse complement strand
GCGGCAGAACACCCCCCCCCCAATAATGCAGAGGCAGGTGCTAGGGGATGCTTTATTTAATATTTAGAGATCATTAAAATGAATATAAAAATAAAATATGTTTTTTGATAAGCAATAAATGTTTTTTGTGATTTACTTTTCGTGAAATATTGTTTTAATGAAGCAACATGGGACAGTGTAGATGTTTTTTGCACTGCAGAGAGGCCGGAGTTGTGAAACCCAGAGGAAAGAGTATATCCCAGTGGAAAAATATCTTACCTATATTATTAAAAGGAAAATTCGCAGTATTTCATTAGTATGCATGCATATTGATTTCAAATAGTGGATTATGCCAGTAGATATAAGTTGCAGCAACAATACTTCTGTTGAGTGTAAATGAGATAATGATGTCGTACATCTAAATTGTAAATGAGATATGACACAGTGCCAATACCTAAATTGGACGCAAATGAGATAGGATGCGGTACTAATTCATGCTTTGACCTGGCTTTTGGTTTTATTCATTTGTATTCGTTTTTGTCCAAATCCGTTTACATATGTTGTGTTTCGTTTTATGTATGTTATATATACATGTACATTAATTTGTATTCTACCTGGTATTTTACTTATGGTTTTACATGTCGTCGGCTCCAAAAAAGTTTAAATCAACGAACTTGTTTGATTTTGAACAGTTCCAATCACATCTACTAGTACTGCAGCATCATTAATCTTCATCTTTACGTGATTGTTTGTGTGTACTGATTTTGATTACTTCTTGATTACTTTGTTTTCTTAATTCAAACATTGAGAGTTTGGTACGTGAAATTTGCGTTAGCAACCAGTGGCTTAAAACATCAACAACCACTGTATCAGTGGTTCAAATACCCGCTCGACAAAATCGTGACATGAAATAATCAGCTCATGCCATTTAAGTTTTGTCAAATAACTTTGTCACGAGGCTACAAGCTGAGACAATTATATTTTCAAACATATTTTATATGCCTCTATTTGTCTTTTGTTTGTTATCAAAAATGTGTGTATAATGTAGTCACTTTTACTTGAGCTATATATATATATATATACAACAAATATTATTTCACGTTATTTTTCTTCCAGAATTTTTAGTAATTGTGTCAATTTAGATGTGCCATTTTATCTGTTTGTGTGCCCAAATAAATGCTAGTTTTGCCAGTGTAACTTAATTGTCAGGCGCGGTCTTACAAATTTTTAACGAGGGGGAGAGGTGGTTCCAAATATATTTTCCTAGAGTTATTATAAAACGATTGTTTCCAAGTTATTTAAAATCTAATCATATGCTGCAATATTTTTTCAATGATATATAAGGTTCTCCACAAAACCTTAAGGTTTTGTATACACATGATAGCTAGTCTTTTTAAGCTGCTTTGTAATTAAGGAAGCGCGGAAATTTTTTTGAAAAAAATTGTTTTTATCTGCACTTTTATATAATGTTTAGATGGTCTTAAAAAAGGGGCCAGTAGCACGCCTTCCCTAAAACCGCACATGTTAGTTGTGCCAATATTTATCGTAGACATGTTAAGCTGAGGGTGAAATGATGTAGATTTTATGCTCAGATCACTCAAATGAAGTAAAAATTGGGTTAAGAATGCCAAACAAATCCAGAAAAAATAACACAAATAACGCAATGCTTAGTAGCACTAGCAATATCCTCATTCACTCACAAAAAACAGGTCACTAACAGTAATTCCTGTACTCCAATTAATTCAGGATTACGTAGGTGAATTCAAGATTGTGATGTTAATGCTCAGTATGCTGTACTGGTAAGGTATTTCTCATACGGCCTCAATTCATAAGAGGTTCATGTGTACCCCTACAGGCATTAACTGTAACAGTTTTGCCCATACCCGTACTTTCAATTTACAACAACTAATTACTCTAACTATAACACATTGTCATCAAAGCTTAGATTTTTTGAACAAAAAATTACTGTGGTTAATCAGTATTCCGGTAGTCAATATTCTGATCAGGTTGGGTTCGGGTCCAAGCTAAACCCATATTGTCACTCTCTAGTGATGATGTTAGTAGTAGCAGTGGCGGATTTAGGGGGGGGGGACTATGGATATTTCTCAAATATTATATCATACAAAATCAAAATGTCAATGAAATTGGCACTTTGTATGAAATACAAAAGCTCTATACTGGTAAATTTAAAACTGTTAAGTACATTAATGATACCACATTTCAGATGTTCTGTCACCCAAGGCATTTGTTAGACGTCCTGTAGAATCATTATGATTCAGTCCTGTTACACCTCACCAAAACAGTGAATCATTATCCAACCACAATGCGTGGGCCACCATAGGTCATCATGGTTGTGATTCATTGATATCTCTTGAGAACTGTGTTAAGTTGAACGCGGATAAGCATTCTGAAGGAAAAGTTCAACATGTTTTAAAATAACTATAAATTTTCTATTTCAGATTCTGAAATCCTTCCCACCTGCTAATTTTTCTTCAACATATTAAATTCACTATATCACATATTTTAAATGATGTTCAAAATGGCTTCACATTATTATCAATTTTAATAAATGTTTAAAATTTTAGCATTTTTGTAAAACAATTTTAAAAAATTCTAAAATTATTAACCCTATTTTGCATTAACTATTCAATTTTTTTTTGGACAAAATAAATACCCAATTCTATATAAAAACCTATTCATATTAGGGATTCATCATCTCCCTAATTTTAGTGTTTTGTTTCAATCTCAAACCTACAAAAACCCAACTTCATTCCTACGCATAGGTTTAATAATTAGCTAAGACATTCTATTCCCAAATTACTGATTTGCTAAGAATCATGAGGTTCAAAATTATTCAAGTGATACCCCCAGTTCTAAACATCTTTTCTATACTTGAATAATTTGAAATTTCAATTACTAAATGCAAATTAAAAATAATTCACAAAGCAATAACATAGTCAATAACAAATAGTAACATAGTCAATAGAGTCCTGACGAAATTGACCTGATCTCAATATCAGATCAACGCGAGTAGTGGCACTATCGGGAACAAAAAACACACTATGAGACAGGATCAGTACGAGTGTGGGACCAATTTTTAAATTTCAACTGAGACTGGGACCATTTTGATTTAATAATCGATATTATGGTATACTTGCTAAACGGAAATATGTCTATAGTATCTCCATTCAAAATTCTGTATGTTAATAATGCATAATTTTAGCACGCATTAATAGATACATCTATATATAAATATATAATATGATACATTGAACAATTTACCGTATTTCTAAACGGATTCGAAAAAACTCAAACTCTAGTAGAAAGTCCAAACTAGAAGATCATCAAGACCTCTTAAAATTATTATCACAAAATTTAGAGAAATTTATGAAGAATTAAAATCTAATCACATATAAAATGAAAAATATTAGGCAAAAATCGAGGTTTGGAGTTTCAGTACCCCCCCCATCAGAAATTTCTAAAATAGAGATCCGCACAGTAGGGATCTAGGGCAGGAATTTCGTACCGACGTGCCCACACAAACATTTTTTCAAAATATATCATATTTACAAACTTGTAAAATATATTAGAAATATCGGTGATACATTTACATAAAATTACAAAATTTTATCAAATTTGTATAATTTTTTAGAGTTGCTAAAAATAATGTTGAAATTCAATTTTTATCACCATCGTATGTTTTGAACGTGAATCATTACATAAATGCAATAATCCTTACAAAATACAAAGCTTTTTTAAAATTTATATAAGGGAACAAAAATTTTTTAAAATAAGTGAAAATGGATAGAGGTGTGTTAGAGTCGCGCTTGGAGTATATTATTTTATAGGTGGCGGATCAGCAGCACCGCCCCCAACCCACCTTCGAAAGCACCTCTGTTTTATTCTTATTTGGCAGCTGACTCTTCAAATTTTTTAACAAACCCTACATACTTTGATGTAAAGATCGGTTTTCGTTTGCCTTTTAGAAGTCACATTCTAATGTACATTAATCTTAACAGATACAGACATATACCATAATAAGCATAAAAATGAGGAATGACATAAATATATGTATACCTCGAAAATTTAAGCGAAAAACTTACGACATCATCTCTGGCATAAAAAACTTTGTTATGATGCAATCGAAAAAGAAATTCACCGTCATCTCTATCAACAAGTTTACGAATGTTTTCTCCGACATATTTTCTGATTTTTGAAAAGACTGCGCGCATTTCTTCTTCATTTAAAGGTCGCATTCTGAAAAACATTCAATCATTGTAAACAAAAACAATCAAATGTAGCATGCTTAATATAACTTTTATATTTTAAGAGCACGTAGACAAAGATATGTACGCTAAGAAATCTATACCTCACTTCTGGCTGCGCCGTTGGCCTTCTGTTATTATCTCGGCAAAAATCTTTGTTGCCTATGACACATATAACAGAAGTAATGAAGAAAAGCAATAAAGCAACATACTGATACCAAATCATACTGAGTTAAGTTATATATATATATATANAAATTAAATTGCTGTCATAAGCAATATAAATAATTTTATATTTTTCAGTATGTATAAGTAAATATATTTAGGGAATAAACGTAAAGTGAGGGAAATATAGGCTTTCTGCAATTAAAGCATCTTGCTATCGTGAATTTTAGTTAGATACACAAACCTTTTCTTAATTTGAAAAGGTGTGATTTCCTCATCTGGTAAAGACGTTTCCTCCTCTATCAAGCATGAGTCGAGATTAAATATTCTCGCATTTGGTCGTCTACTCCGTACTGCAGGCAATTCGTTGGAGCTGAGATCGCTAAATCCTTCTAAGGCCCGATTTCTTTTATGAAGTGCTGATTCTTCTGTATCTAAAAATTAATTAATTTTTAATACATTCGTTACAATTATTTTAAGTATTGTACATCACAATGAGTATTAATCGAAATGTGTGTGAAAATAACTAGTATATATATATATATATATATATATATTACTAAAAAACTGCATGTTACATCAATTGTATTTTAAAGGATTGGGAACGTTACTTAAAACTTTGTGATTGTATAAAATATTTCATATTTAAGTTAACAGAGTCTAGGACTACGGAATATTTTATTAAGGAGGGTATTAAACAATTGGTAACAAAATAAGTAAACTTTCCAAGTTCAAAATGTGATAAATTACTGCAATATTTGCAATTATTTTTCAATATTATTCCAAAATTGTAACAATTACGTTTACATAGTTGGCTGCATTTTGGTAGAAATCGGATATTCAAGATGTAAATATTTTGTAATAGTCAATTAACCAAATTCCGCTAA
The DNA here is from genome assembly GCA_900660155.1 of Hofstenia miamia. Taxonomy (NCBI): domain Eukaryota; kingdom Metazoa; phylum Xenacoelomorpha; order Acoela; family Hofsteniidae; genus Hofstenia; species Hofstenia miamia. The sequence goes on along the minus strand of CABFPE010000042.1, from coordinate 964,404 downwards.
TTTCACTCAAGAATAATATGCAATCATATAGACTAACACCAAAACAGTAATTTGCAGTTGGGTACAATAAATGTAAGGTAAATTTTATTAAATTGAGAAAAATGGATTTATAGTTTAGGGACGACGACTTTTACTGTATTTTTTCAACTGAGTTTTTGGAAATATATCAGCCATTCGGAACTACTGAATTTTCTGATAAATTACTGTTTGTTTCTTAGTCTGAAAAAAAACGGATTTTCGAAAACACCAACATTGCAGTTAATTTAGTGCCTTTATTTTTGAAGCATTAAATTCTTTTAACACCTCAGTGATATATTTAAAACAACAATTGCTAAAGATTAGCTTTAGCAAAACTATAACATATATTTCAATAGAAATTATAAAAAACGAGTTATATGTATAAGAATTACTATAGTTCTGTGTCAAAATAGTACCAAATTAATATCCATTTAGTATTAAATCATTTTCTAAAGTTTCTTAAATATCAATATTTTGAAATAATATATTTATAAAGATTCTTAAAATTTTCATTTTCTGTGTCATAAGCTATTTTTAAGCATTTTGTCTCAATATTTGGCATCTAGGGTATCTGATACCAACCAACTTATTCCTCTAACTCAACTTATTTCTCTAACTAAGGAAAGATGAATGAATTACACAGGGGTTTTGTGCCACTTGTCTCCTTAAAAAAGAACATTGTTTTATTTGATGGTTTACCCCGAGCACGCAATTATCTTGGGCAGAAATAGATGATATATGTAGGGCATTTAACTTAAGTGTTTTGTTCTAGGGCAAAGGCCATCGTATAACATCCGCTTTATGGCATCGTCTACAACAAAAGCAACAACAATCACTCTCAAATTTCCAAGAATCTAATCTAAGGCAATACCATTTGCAAACAGTTTGTTTAAAAAATAAAACTCGTCATAGAAAGAATTTATTGGAGAATGTATTGACATTTCGCTTATAGTAATATTCAGCTGCTTTAAGTAGAATTATATAGTTGGAACTATTATTGTTCTTGTTCTAAGTTCTGAAATTCATCTGCATAACTTTCTTAAAACTTGTGCAATACGTAAATCTTTACATAAAATATTTAACAAATTTTTTAGCTTAGTTGGTAATTGCAAATTAAGAACCAATTTTCTTTACAATATATTAGTATTATTCGTATAGATCTAACACTTACTAAACTGCTGATGTCTTCTAAAATGAAAAGCTCATATGAGTTGGAATTCCCAATTTATCGCAAACAGTATCTGAAATTTTTTAGCAAGTATGACATGACAATATTGCATGCTCAGCCCACATAGTTTTACAAATGACAGAATTCTTTCCATTTTCAATAATTGCGCGGCTCATTTAAGGATCATTTGAAATGTGCAGATATTTTAATAAGTAATTGTTTCTTTTAAATCGCCAACTATTGATTAGAAAGGTTTGAATTTTTAGGATTGTGTACGTTTCCTTCGTAGTAAAATTTTCACTCATGTAGGAAATATTTTGTTTCTATTATGTTGGCATATTACAATTGTTATCTTGATAAAAAATAAGTGTTTTGTTGTAAGTTTCTGAAAACCTCTGCAATATAAAGCATATTTAATTGACCAAACCTGGAAATTATTTTGCAAAAACCACAATATTGCTAAGAACTTGCAAGCATCTTCCTTACTATATTTTAATTGTATAACTACTTGAATAATTGCTAAAAAATTGTATAAATATTACCAATCAAAAAGGTAAAATTTAGGCAACAGAAATGAAATATTTTTTAAAAAATTATTAAACCAAATTTAAAATTAAGCTAAAATTCGAAAACCGAATTTAATAATCAATCTTGACAATTACACTCTTACTATATAAAACTGGATAACTTCAAAAAGTAAAGTCGGCATTTTACTTAGATGTTTCGGTGAGTCATTGGTATAAAATTATTTCCCACGAAAACATTTTAACAAATGCTATCGAATACTTTTATAATATAGCTATAGTCTCGTTCTAAATTATATGACTATTTAAATGGTCGACTTAACTTCATAAACTTTGAATTATGATCAGTGGCGGACTCAGAAGGGGCGTCGCGGGCCCACATTGCCTCTAAACTTCAAATTCCAAAAAATACATTGAGTACATTAATTAAATAAAATTATTTTTTTCGTGACTGTATTACTTAGCTTCAACAAGATTTCAAAAAATGTGTGTTTGTGTTCACATGTCTGTAATGCATAAATATTCGATTTTGCAAAGAATAGTACTTAAGATAACTTTGGAAGTGCATGCCTCTCCAAACTAAAGTTACTGATAATAGTCTTCTTTAAAAAATCAAAATCACGAAAAGGTTTCAAAAGTGGATGTGTATGCTTGGCAAAACAAAATTTCGAATTTTTCGCTTATCGAAAGTATATGTTCCAGATAGGAGGTAAATAAGTGTATATCATATAAATTATTTTTTAAATTGTGAATTAAAAAGATACAAATTAAATACTGATAGTATATATTCAACATTGCCAAAACACTGCTATGAAAGAAAATCTCCGGAATATTATCTCCACTAGAAAAATAAAATTAATTGGTCTTTTTGACAAAATGTTAGATCTTTGGGCAAATTTTTAAATTATGGACATTTGACGAAATTTTGTAAAAATGTTAATAGCTACTTAATATGAATCAATGAAATTCTACGAAATACGTGTTGCATACACCATTTATCCTATTAAGTATTGTCGCAAATAATGAGTAAAATATGTTTCAAACAAACAAATTCGCTCAGCCACCAAAGCCATAGTTGCCAACCTGGAGAAGTTCAAATGCGTGAGATTTTTTATAATATTCAAAAAAGAATGTTGAAAACGAGGAAGAAAAACGGCACTTACTATCATTTTCGTTCAACACAAACTTTTGCACATTTTGAGAAATATAAACGGAGTCTATGCTTTTCTAACCTCGTCTGAGCCTCGAAAACAAAATAGAAATATAATAACACGTTAATTAAACTAGAACTCTTTTTAACAAAAGACGGGTTGCGCGAATAAATATCAAAGATAAAAGACAGTCTCGTAACCATTTACAGTAATTACAATCATTTCACTTCTTACAATGCTCATCATTGTATCGCTTTGTAGCTTTCTTAGCAGCATCCAAAACCTTTTTAGATGGATCAAATTGATAACAACATGTTTCAGATTCTGGACGACCTAACTTTACACCAACAATTGAAGTAAGTGTTCCGTCAATATCCATTCTGTTACGGTCAGAACCTTCGGGTTTATTCTTATTTACGAGTGAGTACACACGCTCAATCCCTGCGTTTGAGTGGGGTGTGATCAAAACGATCGATGCAACACGAAACAGTAATCTAAAACGAAAGTCATCGCCAATAGGTGAGGACTTTTCCTGCAGTTGATGCCAGATGGTATCCATTCTGTACTGGACTTTTTGACTACTGTCAACAGCTTCACCCTCGGTATCATTTCTAGCTTTACCTTGGTGTAACTTTGCCTCTTCGAGGTTGACATCACTATCCAATAACGACTTGTAATCAAAAAACTGATCATACAGTAAATTGAACTCTGTTTCTGTGAAGTTTAATAATTTGCTATATCTAGTAACAAAATATTTCACATTTGCCCATGTTGCATTTTGGAGCTGGAAAAAGTTGATCCATGTTGCGTTCTCCCAAAACTCGTTATTCGTGTCCATTTTCTTCATGACATATTGAAGACTCGCCTTATAAAACGATTGGCAAGCAAAGAGAAAGTCCTCATACTGTTTCTTTGAAATATAGTCTCCATCGCGACCCTCACGCAAATCTGCTAATATTGTGATGCAACTCAGTCCGATATGTATATCTTCGAGTGGCAGGTAATTGTTCCCATCTTCTAATGACTCCAAGGTCAGTTCAGATAGAACTTCGTGTTTCAGGAACCTCTTAGCTATCTTTTGAATAAGGTCTTTCGTCATCGGATACACCAAATGAGCAAGCGGGTCAGCTCTCTGTAAGAAGAGATTATAGGATGTGAATAGGGGAAGGGCAGTAGAAAAAAACTGAAGATGTGCTTCGGTCATTGGATCCGTAAAACTTTTCTTTAATCGTTTAAACCTTGCTCCTGCCGATTTCTTTGATTCCTCTTCTTCGCCTGTGTCTTCCTTGCTGCTATCACTGGGACAACTCTCAAACATAGATCTCAGACCCTCGTATTTCTTCAATTCTTTGCTGCAACACAGCTCTAAAGACAACCAACGAGTTTTTACAAATCTAATTATCTCATCGTATTCTTCTCCGACAAAGTCAACATACTCTTGAAGAATACCTTTGCGTCGTGTGCTTTTCTTGAAGTAGTAGTAGAGGTCAACTTGATGATCTTCAGCATCGAAGCCAGTCACTTCAGCAAAAGCCTTTCCACCACAACCTGCTGCAAGATGCGCAAGATGACAGTTACAGCCAGCAATATATGTTGCCTTATTTTTGTCCCTTACGCGAGATTTGATTGAATTGCGTTCGCCTACATTGGTATTTGTATTGTCAACACCAACGCTCACACAATTGTCCCAATTAATCTCTGCCTTAGACATTTCTCCATCGATTGCATTGAACAATGTTTCAGCTTTAGAGCAGCTCTACTTTCTTCGAACGATTGACGTCGAAAATCATAGCACATGTTGCATTCATCTTTTTGACACTATTATCGTTCGAGCCGTCATTGACTAGAGAGAACGGATTGGCTAACATGTGTTCTACGATGTAGTCCTTCAAGTCTGGTGCTAGAGCATTATTTAAAATGCATGTAGATTTTGTTCGTCCACATCTAAAACTTTTGGCAATTTTGGAATCAGGAAATGCGCGGGCATAGAATTTACTCAAATGATCTGCGACATTCAGTGAAATGTTGTGTTGAACGAGAAATTCCGTTTGCATAACCTCTGCACGTATGACTGCACTATCATGTTTGGAAGTGGATGCCAAAGACGAAAAAGGGATTTGGGTCGATGTTTTCACCGCTTTGACGTTTTTGTTGTGTATTGATTCTGTCAAACTAGGATCACAATGGCGCTCGACATCACGTTTTCCCATTTTAGCACATGAGAGTTTCTTACTACACGGCATACAGAAGAAAGAATTTGGTTCTTTTGATACACTTCTGATAGGAAATGTCTTTTCCCAGTCTTTTTTATACGAACAACTGTACGACTTTTTGGACTTTTTTGGCGGTGGACTGTCCGTAGAAGCCATTGAAAACAAGAGTACTACTCACCAGTTTCTCCACAATCCACAAATCTCCACAAATCACCTTGCTTTGTTTTCTACTCGAAATGAGACGTTCGACCACCGCACCTCAGACAAATTTATCACAATATGCCTCGTTGAAACAAGACGCGTGCTAAATTCTCACGCCAGGGGGTTCTGTTCCAAATCCACACGCCACTAGTAATGGCGTCCATCATTAATTACTTCGAGTAAACAAACCCCCTGGGCGTTTCCGTTTCATAATAGCCACTTGAGATTGTGGGCAAAGTCGTGGCCGCTCATGCTTTCAATAAAAGAACAGCAAGACATGAGTCACCAATTAAACCGTGTTTGTCAATGAAATTGAGATATAAGCGGTAGATAAAGAAAATTTCTTCCGATCGGGACTTATTGATTACTCCGGGAGAAATGTCGATGTGAAAGTTTGAATGTTTGGGATTTAACCAAAATGCGTGAACTATGCGTGAGACAAATAAATCTGCGTGAGAAAAATGCCTCTGCGGAAACGTGCGTGAGGTCAGCGTCCAATGCTTTTAGACAAGGGCGTAGTAAAGGACGAGGGTTGGGGGGCTTCCAGCGCAAAAGTATACCCTGGGTAAAGCATGGCTAGGGTACAAATTCTACATTAATGACAATACCTCTCGTTTTTGAAATCCTTATAATAATTTATCCCAAGCTTGGTAGATTCATTGTATACAGTGTTTCATTTCATTGTACATGTATATATTTGTATGTAGGTTTTGTATAATTTATGACGCTATTCAGTTAAATTACCAGTTTCTAATTGTTAATATTTATCTGAATAAAGAATATCTTATATTACCAGATTATCGATATTTTTTGTTCTCTTAAGGTGCGTTCAGACGAGAACCTTTTGATTTATATCATTTGATATACGTCAAAAAGATGCTCGTCTGAACGCACATCGTTCAAATTGACGCACAAACAGCTTACATCTTTTTGACGTAGTTCAAAAGATTCTCGTCTGAACGCACATTATTCATTTGAATGATCAGTAATTAACGATTTTGTTGTGGAGACAGATTGTCTCAAGTAGCCGTGAGTCTTAAAATACGAGGATTTTGAAGCTCAAAAATTTTAACTTCAAAATGAACCTTGACGATATTGAATTCTAAATGTTCCAATATTTTTTAAAAAAGCAGTTATTCCTTTCAATGAAGCAATATTGATTTTTCACAAATTTTGCTACTGAATTGTCAATATATTTTACACGCGTGTAGAACTAATTAAAATTACGTATAAAACAGAATTCAAGCATCTATTGAAATTTAATTATATTGTTCAATTGTGTAATTACAACGAAACTTT
>CABFPE010000042.1:945987-957322 GCA_900660155.1 Hofstenia miamia | reverse complement strand
GTATATATATATATATATGTAATTCATATAAAATGGAATAGTAATTACAAATATGAATGCGTTTTTGTGAAAATTGTTTTTGATAAAAAAATGGAATTTTAAGTCAGTCCGGGAAAAAATTTTTAATATTACCAGTATATTAGCTTATAAATGTATAAATTGCTTATGCAATGGAACGGACCTTTCGATATCGAGTATAAATTAAAAGGATTGAATTTCACACAATTTTTTAAAATAACGTACCGATAAAAATTTTAGGCAAGATACCACGTTATCAGTATTTTTCGGTATTGTCATAATATAGGGATTTGTTTCAGTATTGGTATACCGCCGGACTCTAGAAGTTTATACAGGTAATTTGGTTTTTTTGAACAATCAGTAACTACTTATTCTAGGCAATATTGTATAACAATATCTATAGAATTAAGTATCCAATCAAATTCGTTTTTGATTTTAATGGTTTTAATCCCTGCCAAGTGTTGCTGCTTGATGAATATTTTTAAAAGTAAAAAAAAACCCGGCCGAGATAGAGTCAAGCCCTTGAAAATGTTAAGTATCTCACTTTGCCTAAGCATTGTGACTTCATTGTTAGAAGAATTGCTGTCAAATAAATCTCTACAATATTTCTCATGCACTGGTTCAAAAGTATAAGAAACTATATTTTGTACTAAACTTAATATAAATATTGGTCACAGTAAAAAAGATAAGAACTTTTATTGAATTAACGATTAGATCTATAATAAAAAAATATAACAAATGAATCGCAAGTGTGTCTAAAACATACATGACCACTACACTACGGAAAAGTTTCGTTTAATGATATATCATCATAACTTAAACAAATCAAATGTTTTTTAACTGGGCATTAAATGTAGCAATTAATTGTTGCAGGACCAAAGGGAAACAAATTTGTATATTGCAATCTAAAATTTTAAATGTTAAAAAGCTTATTATATATTGAAACGTAAAATTTCAAAATTTACTATACGTCTTCAGTTAATTATAATTATCAAATTTTAAATGTAATGAAAAATCAAAGAACATTACGAACCAGGGTTATTCCATAAAAACTCGATGAAAACTTTTTTTGAATACGGTTATTAGATTCTGGAAAAACAAACTATGAGATTTAATTAACACTAAAGAATTCTTATTAACATCAATTGTTAATCAACCAGAGTATTTAAAGATAAATGGAGAGATTTAAGTTCTCCAAACATGATAACATGATGAAAAGAAATTAATGAATCGCCATAAACTATGGAATTGCACCTATCCTTTGGAAAGTGTTCTTTTTTGACAATATTTTAAGTGCCCATCAGTGATATTTGGTTCTCTTAAACATTTTTTTATTCTATTATTAGTAATGTAAGATTCATTTATTTAATTTTATGCTGTGCCGATGATCAAAACGTTCTTGTGGCTGGACGTTTTCCAAAGATGCACACAATGGGAAATATTTAAGATAGCATTTACGATTAAAGATCACATTTAATTACAAGAAAGTAAAAGGGAAAAGAAATATTTGGAATTGGCCAACCAAGAAAAATCACATTTAAATTACAAAAGACTTCAATCAATTCCAATAACCAAGATTAATTAATGAAGAAAATACTGTTTTTGAAATCCTAAAAAGTGTTTAACACTTCATTTGTTTTTATTTTATGTGCAAAGTATTTTAAAAATAAGTAATAATAATAATAATAATAATAATAGCTGATGCCGCCGAGGCTGAAACTTCACATATAAAACAGTACTTCTCTAAGGGCTTGTCTTTGAATGAGAAAATAAGTTTTGATGCATTGCAATGTATTCAAGAACAACAGTTGTAAATAATTAGACAGTTCAGAACTTGATTATAGCTATGTTATAAATATATTTGAAATTTAGTTAAAATTTGTAGTAACTATAATCCATTTTGATAATGGTAATTGCATGCCGAAACATGTCAATACATGCGTTTTTTGAAAATTTATTCTTAACATAATATTGATTATCGAAATGCAAGTTTGGTGCTAGATATCTCTGTGGAGACATACTATCACAATGGAGCATTTAAATCTTAGAAACAATTTATTTACTACTAGGTCTAAACTATGCAACTGCACAACTACCAAGAAATATTACAATTTTATCTTAAGCGGATCAATGATGGTGTTAGCGCGATCCAAAACATGGGTGGTGAAGTATGTTCACAATTTAAAGGCAACAGTGACTTCATTCCATAATGTACGGTTCTGATATTGGGATTGTATGGAGCACTTCGTCCAATAGTTGAAGAGCTCTATGAAGGGTAATCTCTATCCAGCAAGGGGTTTTCTTGATGGAATCACGTGGATAGTCAGGACCCCAACCTTTCACAAAGCTTAATCTAAAAAACATTGTATAAATATCTACAATCTAAATAGTATTAAAATTCTCATTAAAAATTGAAAAGAATGGAAATCATTTGAAAAAATATATATTTGAAAATGATTTTAAGTATTGCAAGTATACGCCGTTTGAAGAAAAGATAATTAATAGGAAATTTTGTGTTTTAAACAGTAAAAAAAGAATTTACTCATAATTTTAAAGGAGGTATATTTAACAATGACATAAAATATATACATATTGTATATGAACGATGAATTCACCTCATACATGTATATGATATACATATATGAGATGAATTTATCATACACCCTATATTTTATATTCTGTAATTTACATAAACATTTTTTTATTTTAAATTTTTAATATTTTCGAAAAGGTATTCTTACGACATTGCCGTCAGAATAAATTCAATTAACGAAAGACATACTAACGGATTACTTTCTATTTAATATTTGAACTAAAAATATTAAGAACAGCTTTCATTTTCAAACAAATCACAAATGATATTCCTAAGTGACATTTATATTTAAAGTTTTAAACAATTCTAGTTGTTTTTTGTCCAAAGTTGTAAAATGAAAAAGGCGGAGGCGGCTTTGTAAGAAAAAACTACAATCTCACTGTTAAAAAATATATTTCAACATTGCAATGAGAATGTATATTTTTTTGCTAACAGTTGTACTGAACTAAAACTAAGTAGACTTCGGTTAGCCATACACAAATAAATTTACTTCATGTGCATTTCAATGCTAACTTCTGAAGATAGTATTTCATACTAAATTATACGATTGTAATTCATGAGTGCATTCTTTTTCAGGGATAAATTTGTCAAACGAAACAAAATCTCACATGAAAATCATCAAATAAAGCCGAGTTGTTCATAATTTTGCTGTTTTTCAAGTTTAGAAATTAGACTACTGCTGCATATTACATTAAAACATACCTGATTATACATAGTCGTCTCAGATCATCAACACCAATGCCAGCAGCAGCAGAGAGAGATAGCGCTGGCGCAATACCACCAACGCTGTTGGGGCCAGGCAAAGATCCAGAAACAGCAGCGGCTTGAGCAGCAGCAGCTGCTTGTGCAGTAACAGCCTAAAGAGCAAACGTAAAAAGGCAGTAAAAACATTTCAATTATAGAATTTTTATAGATACCTTTCTTACATCAGTATCACTAAAATAAAAGTTTAGTACTCAATAATTTAAAAAATGGATTTATGAATTTAAACATTTAAAATGCTTTAGAAATATGAACAAGCAATCTTAAGCAACAGTTAGAATGAAATCTGAAATTTCAGATCTTCAATTGGCAAATAAAATATCAATGCAAATTTTTATAAGAGGACAAATGCAAATTTCAACCAATAACTCAATAAGTATGCCAAAATTTTACTCCAAATCAAGGGCAATAGCCCAAACAAAACATTCAACTTAAGTAAAAATAATTCATAAATAATTGTTCATGTACATTTCGAGATAAACCTAACACTTGCTGCATAATACAAGATGCATCAATTTATATTGCGAACGTTGAAAATAAATTTTACCTGAGAGTGCATTTGACGATGACATTGTCTAAGATCGAAGATCTTAATGTAAGCGGAGGGATAAATTTTATGGACAACGTCCCCAGGAGCTCGGCCAGCTTCTCTATCTAAGTAATAGCTTTGGACGAAAACCGAATAATCAGAAAGACACCTCAACCATACGTCTCCTTCACCACGGACTTCAAGTGTAACACCCCGTCCTATAATAATCAATTTATAAAGTCAATATTTTAGAAACTTGACAACGTACATGACTACAATTTCAATATACCTGGAAATTAAAAATGTGGCCTCTAGAAAACATGTTTTAAAATAAACAATGTTTATTACTCATTAAAATAAAATTCGCATATTGTAAGAAATTTAGAAACGTAGCAATTAAAAAATAGTTCACGGTTATATTTTATTTAAAAATTTTTAAATTGACTACTATCCTACCAATATGAAGCCGAGCACGTTCACTCTCCTGAGCACGATGAACATTAGATAACGCTCCAAGACAAAATCGATTAGCTCTAGATGGGTCGACATAGCCGTCCACAGTGACAGTTCGGCAAGCAGAAGGAACTTTGAATGTTTCCCCCACCTGAACATCTAATTCAAAGTAAGTAATTGCACACCAAAACTCTGGAGGGCGCTTATTAGACAAAGCGGGTAAATTTGTTGCCGGATCTGATTCTGGACCATTGCCTAAATAGAATCATTCTCTGTTTTTATTCTCATTTAGAAAATCAAAAGTCAAACTCATTACAGATCTGTTTAAAAAATTTAGAACAAAATTTTAATTACACCTGAGGGTAGTTTAAGAGAGAAGTAACAATTCAAATTATAAACGTTTGTTGCATTGAATGTATGACAATTTAAAACATAACAAAAATATACATGTAAATGTTGTACAATACTAGAGGGGACATAGAAATACAATGAATCAAACCGTGATGAGGTTGTGAATTGTGATTAAGTGGCGGTGTCGGTTGAGAATGTCCCCAAAATGATGCGGATTCAGCTGTCCACTGCTCAGTGTTAGCTCTACTTGAGTGTGAGATACTTGACGATTGGGAGCTGGTACCAGCAGTAGAAGCATGGGTCTGTGGATAAATAGAGGGGTTATACTGTGGGTACTGAGAAAAGCGGCCACGATTTTGATTATTGCCACTAGCTAAAAGTAGTAAGGTAATATGGTGCAAAACAATAAAATTCAATGCTTGAGTTCGAAAACGAAAAAGTATAAGCCCGAAATTGCTAATTACCAAAATAATACTTATCAACAATTCTTCAGTGAAAACTATAAAAATATCCATTGTTTTTGCTATGCTTAAGTGATGCATATATGCATGCTTACTCAATAATCAATGAAAACTTTTATATAGAAAGAAAAATCAAAAACTTTTATAATAACTTATACAATTCAAGTTCTCAGTTGTTGTTTATGTGCTGAACAAGCTGGACTTTAACAAAAAGAACATATTGTCCTTTTAAAACAAATAGATTATAACTACAATAACAAGAAATTAGTAAATTGTTTGTATTTAAAATATTTTTGAAATAATAAGTATTTCAACAAGACAGAAAATAGCAAATTGTCTATAACAACCTAACAAACGAGAATTTGGATATAACAAATTTGCTTATGAAAGATAGCTTCCTAAAGTGTGTTTTGTTGAATTAAATTCATTTTACAAAGGTAAAATATGTACTTCAGCCCAATTCTTTAATTATATAATAATTAATGCAACATCTGTCGAATCTAGTGAAGTATTGGTAACATGGGTAATGTATGCTAAAAAGGGTAAAATTGGTTTGCTTTAAATGAAAATTTTTTCTAGGCTACTCCAACACTGGCTGTGTATTCGTGAATAGAGTAAATATTGTGAGCAATTTAGCTGGCATAAAGATGGTCTAACAAATATATCTAAATAGTTTTGTTATAAGAAATTATTTACTATTGTGTGAAAATTCCAAGAAAATTTTTAAAGAACGTTGCAAAACTTTTGGATTACCAATGATAAATTCGTCGGTAATTGTCTCAGACGCAAAATTGATAAAAATCTAGTTCTAGAATTTCAAATATCTGTATTGATAATGAACATTCGCTAACATATCAGAGTTAACGTTTCGTGCCAAATTGCTTTAAACTTACATTTCTTACATTCCTAGAGAGACAAGTAATGCAATTGTGAAAGTAATAGTGAAACATGTATAATTTGTGCTGTAACACTTCCCAAACGCTAAAAATATACATTAAATAAATTAGAAATTCAAGTGCAAATTATTAGGATCTAGGAATGATATATTTAAAATAAATGATTTACATCGATGGTGAATAAACACTAAAAATTTAGAAACCCTATCCTGAATAAGAAAAAAAATTACTTTCGGTTTTAATTATGTAGAGAAAAAATTAAAATCTTCTTACTTGCGTCCTTTTCAGAATTAGTATTTTGAGCAGAAATCTGATTCAAAGCTTGTGCAGCGGGTTGCAGAGAAAGAGAAGCGAGATCCAAACCAGGCGTCACAATGCGTTCATAATGGTAAGGATTCACGCAGACACGATCACCCTTTTTATCATAGGCTAGATCGCAAATGGAAAGACTTTTGAGTTCATTTTTATTGAGATCGGGCCAACGCCAAAGACGCGAGTAGAGGACATGTGGAAAAACTTTCCGACCTGCTACCTGTAATAATAAACAATGTTACAAATTATATGTTAATTTATAGGAGAAAATATATAGCATGACGTTCTTAAATAATTGTCCGTAAATAAGATCTCGTAGCAAAAAACATATATTTCGAATTTTAAAAAGCAGTTGCGCTGCAAATTACTTGGATAATTGAGGTTTTGCTTGAATAATTTGCAGAACAAACTAAATATAATATTGTGTACTATGCAAAGCGATTAGTACTACATACACAATATTTTTCAAGTTTATCTAAAGTCGGATTAAGTGTGGGGATACTGAAAGTTCTCAAAGCCCAATTATGAATTTTTATCTACTCGCAGATTTTATATTTTGAAAGATAAAACAACAATAGCTCATTCATTAGTTACAAAAGAATTAATGAACTGTTTATGGTATGCTTCCTTCATTGCCGTAACTGATATAAATACTAAATTCCAGATGTCATCCTTCGAAATTTTGAAGACATAACTTCAGTAAATGTTAGATCTTTATCCATAATTTCTCCTAGATCACAGAGTGATATGCATTGGCCAATTTCTGTAAATGTAAGGTCAGTTAAAAAGCATGTATCAATACATAACAATGGGAACCTGTATAGAAGTATATTGTATAAAACGTTTTTCTCAATTAATTTTCGTAGTACCATTAACAACACAATCCACCACATTAGAATTTATCTCAAACAATCAACATTAGAGACCAGACATACACAGAGCTTAATAATATTTTAAAACTTACACAATCTTTGCAAAAGAAACTTTAGAATTGCAATTATAGTGATACATTAAAATATTTTAAAAAAGTCAAAATATTGAAAAATTTCATAAGTGTGTAGCCCAACAACGAAATATAACGTTAAAATAAGATATATCGCTTTCTTTTTAAAAGACTTTGAGGAAATTAAACACAGTCCGTTGTGGACTTGATAAGAGTGTTTGTGTAAATAGCTACTTCCTTCATAAAGATCATCAAATTATAGAAAAGTTTGTATTGTGAAGTGATAACACTTCCGTTCATTACTCAAGGCCACGATTAAACAGGGAGACTGGTACTCTGATATTGTGCAATTAGCCAGTGTCAGGAGGTTTCTATTACGTTAAAAACTACGATAGCAAAATGCAATGCTACTATTGACGGGTAAAAAAACAATTTTACGTAGATTCATATTAATCAAAATTCAACAAACGTACCAATTTCGATAAATTGAACATTTTTACGCCCTACGCTAAAAAACAGACTTGAATAGAGTACATACTTGTAAACGACTTGTTTGTGAATTAAAATAGATGAGCAGTCATTTTCCATTGAACGATTGACGTAATATGTATTTAACAATATATGTACAAATTTCCATAAATTGATTTTTTGTCATATTTTAAATCATTATAAATCTTGTGACTAAACAAAAAATGACAAAAATCGTAAATCAAACAAGAATGAATTTGTGAACCTAAATATACAGAAAAGTGGACATGATGTTATACCTGTAAACGGCCATCAAGAGTGCGTGGAATCGTAACACAGGAGGTAGAATGCTGTCCATTTGTTGTTATAGCTTGAATGAGGGCATCTAATTCTGGCTTTTTATCTTTTAGTTTTTTCACTAAACTCTCTATTGCAGATTTTGCAAATGCTTCATTTTCTTCACCTTGACGATAGCAAAGGAGATTATGCACAATGCTGGTGCAAGCGTCGCCAATAGCCACGCTGTTTGCAACCATCACTTTACTAAAAATTACTTCAGCGTTAGTTTTCCAAGCAACTGCATTCTGTAATATAAGAAAACTGATTCATAGTAAATGCAATTTACGAAGATATTATAAATTATTGAATTCTTAATATTCATTTAAATGAAATTTTATAAGTTTTCCTAGTTGAATTTAAAGCGAAAAGGGCGCTGAACAATTTTCAAATACTGTCGTTGAAAAAAATTGAATGATATGTTATTTGCAAAAGTTTGAATAGAAACTCAGGAAAACTAAAATGAAAATAATACCGAGACTTAAATGACAATTACGATAGTAAAACGTTTTTACACTAGCAAAAGAAAACTTAATGTTCAACTTAAAATCTAATAATACGATGATAACGATGAATATATAATAGAGAATAAATGAAATAGCAAAAACTAAATTAAATAAAACAAAACTAAATCAAGTTATCTTACAAAATGCATAATTTAACATAAGAATAGGGCGCTTAAAATAAGCATATAAACATTGTCGGTACAAAATGTATCAAAAATACACTAATTACAAAATAATATATAAATTTCAAAATAAAAATCCTAAATCTAACATGCAGTAATATATTTATAAAATTATTGAGATAAATTCACATTTAAAAAAAATAATTAACTGATTTACTGCATTAAAAATGAAAATGAAAAGAAAAAAATTTGTAATTAAAGAAAAACAGAAAAATTTAAATGAAAACTATTTCAAATATGTGAAAGCAATTGAGAAAAATGAAATAGACTTGCGCAAACATTCAAAATATAAATAAGAGTTTACAATTGGAATTGCAATTCTAAATGCACATTGTTGGAATTGATGAATGAATTGATTAAAGATTGCCATGATTGTGAAAATTATTAGATACTTTTCACACATAAATGCTAGAATTGATACTGGTTGGACTGTCCTCATAAAGGGCATCTTCTGACACGTAGGCTGAGTCTGTATTAGAAGGTGACATGCATATGTAATGATTTGAAGCGATTGATAAAGGCCGCAAAGATACAGTCTGTGTTGAATCTGTAGTTTCATTGGACTCGGATTTTATATGATCAGAAACTACTGAATGTCTACTTTTCGCATTTGAAGACTTTGCCTAAAAGTAGAGACTAAATTTCAACATATTTTCTTTTAAAATTAATACAGTATTTTCAAAAAATAAAATACGCCAATAAAAGAAACACTGTAAAAACGAATGGAATAAAATTATTAAATACTACAGAACTATATATCTGCTAAGCCCTTGTTTTTTGTTAAATGTTTTATTAACGTATGTTCCCACCATCGATGCTAAATGTCGATAATCTGAAAACTCTATCTACTTTTTTATCGCTGATAAAAACTCGGTAGTGTGAGCATTCCATCCGATTGTTTCGCAAAACAACTAAATTAATGCCATCTGATTCACAGGTCGTACTTAAATTTTAGAAGTGCGGATGGAAAGTCGTGACTCTTAGACCTTTCTTGTTTTAGCAGTTATACCAGCAATGTTTGTCAGATAAAAGTAGATGTTAGTTAGTTAATAGCTTGGTCACTCTAAACCATTGGGATCACAAAATTTATTGATTTTCTCTTTTCAGAATACAGCGCGAGCAGATTGCTACTGCTACTTGGGACAATATATGTGCTCCCAACTCTTATCCTGACCATCCACCTCAATCTTACAATGTAAACAATCATAAGCAGGCTGCACTATGGCTGTAAGTTTCATCGGCATTTTGCAGCAGTAAAGAGGACACAAATGTAGCAAAACAAATATACCTTAATTACACATTGCCAACAAGGTATCATAGATACATTTAATAACTAACCTATGCAATGAAATACTAATAATATTGCAATGCAATAGCAATAAAGAAGTAATATTTTTGTGAATCTGCATTTCGTTTTGCAAGACCACGTCACTGTGGGGGTGAAGATTTTAACACTCCCTCATTGGAAAAATATCAATTATTAAAAAAACGATGTGAGTATACATTTGCATATGCACTTACTAAAAATAGTGGTCTTATATAGCAAAATGGATATGAAATTAGTAATTAGCATAATGGAATTACCCATAAATTGTATCTTAAAATCACTCCTCAAAATTGCTGTTGATCAATGTTATTAAATAATTTTTTCTCTAGGATTCAATTAATAACAAATATATACATGTATACGCATCAATTAATATAAGATCTGTCAATATGTTTAACCTAACTCATTTCATTTGATATTCTGATTCATTATTTAAAAAAAGCATAGCTTTTTTCAAAAATCTTGATAACTTTTTATAATTAAAAGGAACGAAAAGGCATTTTTTAAAATGCCGTTTTTAAGATGTGGTCATTGGCTTTAGGACGTAGGTTATCAAATACTTTTTTGTATTTACCACCCTTCAATATTTTTTTCTGGAGCAAAACCTAACACTTAATGACATATTGGGGTGTAAATTGGTTTTGTGGGTCCCCATATACTTTAACCGGCATAATCGGACCGGATTTCTTCTAGGATTAACTAGATTTTACCCGGATCTTTAAAAATTAGAATCATGTTC
The DNA here is from genome assembly GCA_900660155.1 of Hofstenia miamia. NCBI lineage: Eukaryota > Metazoa > Xenacoelomorpha > Acoela > Hofsteniidae > Hofstenia > Hofstenia miamia. The sequence goes on along the minus strand of CABFPE010000042.1, from coordinate 946,446 downwards.
AAATTAAAAGAAAAATATATTTATTTCTATTTTTCAAAATAAAATTGGCTTATTCCTATGTGTTAACATAAAATGGATGTGTATATATATATATATATATATATATATATATATTTTTAATTACAAGCCCGAGCTCCCCAATTTGAGATGGAACCTTCGTTCTGCTCACTCTGACCTGGAGAAGGCTGATCTGTTCAACGCGTATTTTGCTTCTAACTTCTCTGTACCTGTCTCCATGTGCCCTGGTCCGCCTGCTGCCTCCCCGCTAATCCGACTTTGTGATATGGTCTTCAGCGCCCATGATATCTCTCTCATGCTTAAATCTTGCAAGTTGTCTGGTCCTTGTTATCCTGACGGTGTTCCTTCCTTTGTAATTCATGAAACCTCCTCCACGCTTTCTATCCATTTAAAGCATCTTTACTCCTTCATTTGCTCCACTAAGCGCTATCCCGCCTGTTG
>CABFPE010000042.1:932989-945032 GCA_900660155.1 Hofstenia miamia | reverse complement strand
TCTTTGTTCAAGTCCATTCCTCGCGCCATTCTTCTCTACGCGTCTCCTTGTTGGTGGCCTTCTCGTGCTTTGTTCCACTCCATGGAACGTTTCCAGAAACGCGCTTTCAAATGGATTTCCTCTTTGGACTATAAAGACGCTCTGCTGAAATTCTCCACTCTCCCGCTGTCACTCTACTTCAATGCCTGTGATCTCCTTCTGTTCAATCGACTACTGACTCGCAAATTGGATCTTGATCCTTTTGATTTCCGTACAAAGAAACATCGCACCCTTCACTCGTTTTTCAATCGTGCTTGTACTGCTGCTAATTACATCTTGACTCGCAACCCTCCAACAGCGATTGATTTCTTTTCCCCACCACCGAGCTTCAAGAAATCTTTGATGGCTTTCCTCTTTGCTGAGCCCTTCTCCGACTTCGCCTACTCTTCCATTTGCTCCTATTTCATCTCCTGTGACTGTCCTCGCTGCCGTAAAACTTGACTTGTTTTTATTTTCTTGTTGTGTATGCCTTCAGCGGCTAAATAAAGTCATTGATTATTATTATTATTATTATATATATATATATTATACATTTGTACAATATCTATGAACATTTCTATTTACGATCTTTTTTATTAGGCTTATGAATTCACATCTATTCGACCGTTTCTTCAGAGTTAGAATTGCAGGTTGATACAGCAAATTTTACAATATCAATTCCGGAGTCCTCCAGGGTTCACTCATTCGACCTTTCCTATTCCTTTCATTTATGAATACACTCCAATTTTCATCTAACGCCACTGTGCTTTTCAAATTCGCAGATAATATCACAACGGTCACTTCTGTATATGACGGTTGTTTTGAATCTGAATTTGAAAATATCTGCAACTGGGCTATTTCCTATAGAATGAGATTAAATACTCGCAAGTCTAAACAAATGCTGATTCGATCTAAAATACATACAGTCCTCCCAGATAATCTTGATATAGTTGAACAGAATAAAATTTGTGGATTGTGGATATCATCTACCTTGAATTTTCACATAAAATATATTGTGAAAAAATAAAGATGATGTATACTCCATTTTCATGGGTTTGATATGAAGTATTTTGGAATATGCTTTGCAAGTTTTTGTTAAATTACCAATGTATCTGAATAACGATCTGCAGAGGTTGATCAATCGTTCTTATAGTAAAATCTATGGTAGTAAAGATGGAGCGTTTCAGATTGATATGCGTCGCACAGTCCTTGCTATGAAGCTGCTTAACAAGGCCATACAGTTGGTCATCCCATTAACTCCCTTATTCCCAGAAAGCACTATTACTCCGGCAAGTTCGTTACACTAAAATGTCACAGTGATTTAAGATTCAACCAATTTCTTCCGTCCTGTATACGCTAATCCAATCTCACTGATTCTTTTTGTTAATTGTTAATCATTTATTGTTATATTCGTAAAATAAACGTTACTACTATTATATATATATATATATATATATATATATATATATATATATATATATATATATATACTACTCGGAGGGCGGCCTCCAATTCTCCATGCGAAGTGAACCTTTGGTTGCTCATTTTCCGCTTCAACTCTTGGAAGAGTCATCAATCGCAAATGTTGAAACCTGGGATGTATGGCGCCTGGAAGACAAGCTCCGTTTTTTCATCTCGAAGAATGCCGTCGTCAAAGATGCAACACTCGAATAGTCTCACGGTTGACTTTGGTTTCCGCTTCGATGCATCGAACTCCAAACATAGGGTTTTGTGTAATCAAAGACTGGACAGTTGAAATGTTTTCAGTCGCCCTTGTCACAGGTTGTCCTGATCGTGGTAAATCGTCCAAGGAACTTCGAGTTAAGTCCTTAAAGTCCAGTCCTTTACCCATAGTTTAACAGTGGATAAGCCTGGAGCTTCTTTCTCCCACACAGTAACCAGATTCTCGTGAATGGCCATCGCAGACAATCCGCGTTTAACTTCAGTTAAAAATAAAACCGGAAGCAGCATTTAGAAGGATTCATGACTTCTCAACCACAAGTTCAATAATAATAATAATAATAATAATAATAATATTAATAATAATAATAATAATAACAATAATAATAATAATAATAATNAAAGAATACAAGAGGAGAGTAAGGAAGGTACTATAGAAGTCAGCATTGAATATGCAGAACAGCATAAAGGTATTTAATACGTGGGCGATACCAGTGTTGAGATATTCGGCAGTAATAGTTCGGTGGAACAAGAATGAACTGAGGGAATTAGACAGGGAGACAAGGAAGATACTAGCAGCAGATAGAGCATTCAACCTCAATAGAGATGTAGATAGGCTGTACATGGCAAGGCATAAGGGAGGGAAAGGACTGCTAAGTGTGGAGGAAACTGTAGAAGCAGAAGCACTAGGACTAAAGGAATATGTAGAAGAGCAACATAGAGGATCCCTACTAAAGGTCACTAAGGAGTTAAAGAAGATAAGAACTGAGAGTGAAGGAAAGAAGATATACCAGAGTAGGATGGAATCAGAGAGACAAACAAGGTATAGGCAGAAGGCAATGCATGGAGAATACTGGAGGAACACAGAAAAGTGTGATAGAGAAGAGAGCAACAAGTGGTTAAAGAAGGCAGGACTGAAGAGAGAAACAGAAGCACTAATAATGGCAGCACAGGAGCAAGCAATAAGAACAAACTGGGTGAAGAAGCATATAGACAGAAGAGTAGAAGTAAGTGATAAGTGTAGGCTATGTAAGAAAGAGGCGGAGACAGTAGATCATCTGATAGCAGGGTGTGAGAAGTTGGCACAGAATGAGTATAAGTTCAGGCATGACAAGGTGGGAAGAATGGTACACTGGAGTTTGAGCAGGCAGCATGGGTTAGAAGCAGGAGACAAGTGGTATGAGCACAAGCCACAGGGCGTCATAGAAAATGAGAAGGTTAAGATACTGCGGGACTTCAACATACAGACTAGCAAAGTGATAGAAGCACGGAGGCCAGACATAGTAGTGGTAGACAAAGAGAAAAGATTAGGAACAGTGATAGACATAGCAGTACCAAAGGACAGAAATGTAGAAAGCAAGGAGAAAGAGAAGATAGAGAAGTACAGAGAATTAACAGAGGAAATAGAAAGGCTGTCGAAGTTAAAGAAAGTTGAAGTAGTCCCGGTAGTTGTAGGAGCACTAGGAGCAGTGAGTAAGAAGCATAAGAGATACTTGGAGGAGTTGGGAGTACCAAAAGTGTGGAGGAGCAGTAGCACAGAAGGCAGCATTGTTAGGAACAGCTAGAGTCCTGAGGAAAGCTCTTAGACTCCCTGGGAACTGGTGAGTTCCCCGAGCTGAGAGGGATACCAGCATGAAGCTTTAAGAATTAAGAAGTAATAATAATAATAATAATAATAATAATAATAATAATAATAATAATAATAATAATAATAATAATATTTAGCCGCTGAAGGCATACAATGCTACAAAAGCAATAAAAAGAAGGCAAGTTTTACGACAGCGAGGACAGTCACAGGAGATGAAATAGTAGCAGATGGAAGAGTAGGCGAAGTTGGACAAGGGCTCAGCAAACAGGAAAGACATCAAAGATTTCTTGAAGCTCGGTGGCGGGGAAAAAAAATCAATGGATGTTGGAGGCTTGAGAGTCAAAATGTAATTAGCAGCGGTACAAGCACTATTGAAAAACGAGTAAAGGGTGCGATTTTTCTTGGGACGACGAATGGAGAAGGTGACAACATCATCAGAGCGAGTAGAGCGGGAATAAGAGAACGTAATAAAATCAAAAGGATCAAGATCCAATTTACGAGTGAGCAAGCGATTGAACAGAAGGAGATCACAGGCATGGAAGTAGAGTGACAGCGGGAGAGTGGAGAATTTGAGCAAAGCGTCTTTGTATGGCAAGGGAAAGATCCATTTGAAGGCAAGCTTCTGGAAACGTTCCTTAGAGTGGAACAGGAACGGGAAAACCAACAACAGGGAGAAGCATAGAGAAGAATGGCACGAGGAATGGACTTGAACAAAAACAGTTTCACAGCAGCCGTGGAATTAAAGGGAACATTGCGGAAAAAGGCAAAGAGTGAGGAATTAGCTTTGCGGAGACGGAACGACACATGACCAGACCAATTCAAGTTAGCAGCAAGTTGAACTCCAAGATGAGTATGATGAGGAGAAAAGTTCACAGGAAGAGGAAGATCAGAAGGGGGAGATACAGAAAAGGAAATCCTGCATGTCTTGGTTGGGCTAAAATCAAAATGGTTAACAGAAGACCAAGTAGACAAAAGCTCAAGATCAGAGAAAGCGTCTTTGTATGGCAAGGGAAAGATCCATTTGAAGGCAAGCTTCTGGAAACGTTCCTTAGAGTGGAACAGGAACGGGAAAACCAACAACAGGGAGAAGCATAGAGAAGAATGGCACGAGGAATGGACTTGAACAAAAACAGTTTCACAGCAGCCGTGGAATTAAAGGGAACATTGCGGAAAAAGGCAAAGAGTGAGGAATTAGCTTTGCGGAGACGGAACGACACATGACCAGACCAATTCAAGTTAGCAGCAAGTTGAACTCCAAGATGAGTATGATGAGGAGAAAAGTTCACAGGAAGAGGAAGATCAGAAGGNATTAGCAGCGGTACAAGCACTAGTGAAAAACGAGTAAAGGGTGCGATTTTTCTTGGGACGACGAATGGAGAAGGTGACAACATCATCAGAGCGAGTAGAGCGGGAATAAGAGAACGTAATAAAATCAAAAGGATCAAGATCCAATTTACGAGTGAGCAAGCGATTGAACAGAAGGAGATCACAGGCATGGAAGTAGAGTGACAGCGGGAGTGAGGGAGGTCGTTGATAGCAACAAGGAAAAAGAGAACAGTAAACACGGAACCTTGAGGAGCACCACTAGAGACAAGAGCAGGGGAAGAAATAGACGAGTTGATTTTGACAAGATGCAATTTAAGTAAACTGTCACCCAAATTAAAGATTGGACAAATGCGCATTTTGTAAATTTTATTGCTAGAATTCCCAGCCCATTTATTTACGCGTTTCACTAAAACAACATTCTCGACACTAGTAATTCGAATATCTAAAATTTATATTTACCTGATAACTTTGCGACAGATTTTCATGAGAAATGAGCATGTTCGAATCAGCACTATTGCTTCTTTGTTGAGGTTGTGACTGTTTTAATAAATCCAGAGAAGCACTGAACTCAGAAGGTTCTAAGTTGGATGACATCTCTTGCAAACGAGATTCGTCAGTAGTAACATCCAGACGAGAGAAATACTCACAAACCCGTTTAGTCATCAATAATTCTTCGAATGCCTTTTTGGGATTATGGGGATAAAGAAGGGTTGGACGCCTTAATTTGCGATTTCTTGGAAGAGTGGAAGACTCCTGGGAGGCTGATGAAAACTTTGCAGCTACATTTTTATCCAAAAGACTTCTATAGTAATCGCGATTAACGGTCCCAGAGATTAATTGTCTATTGGAACGTATTTCCTTGGAAATAGTTCGCAATTTATCAAAATTGACTAAACCATCTATTAATGTCTCATTAGCCTCATAATGAAATGTTATGTCTTTCATTAAAACTGGAAATATTGGAACAATGGGAGGACTCAATCTTTCTGACGACAAGAGACTGCGATATTTTAACATATTACGAGTAGGATCGAGCAGAGCTTGAAGGTCGCGAAAAATCTTTATATTTTTATTTGATACTTTCTCCCATGTAGAAGATAAGCGGGAAACACAAGTATTACCAAGCCCACTTAAAATGCAAAACATTGAATTAAAGTTACGCAAAGTTTTGCAAAATTTAGCCAATTTAATGAATCTATGAATAATTTTTGCTCGTTTTGTTGCCGATGATTCCTTGCAAATTTCACTGATGACCCAGTACGTTTCATAATTTACTAGGTCACTGAATTTCGAAAGATTTTCAGAAGATGACTTAAGTTTCCAGAGCTTAACAATATATTCACAGTCACCTATGCTTTGAATACTCTTCAGATCTCTGAGTGTTAATTGTATAGCAACCTCAAATGGCTTTAATTCAAGCAAACTCACTAAAGAATCCTTTTGCAATTCAGCGGCAATTTCCTGAGGAAGTAAATTTTCAGATGAAGAAATTGCTTTGAGATAGTAGCGGGAACATAATGTGAAACGAGCTGATAAATCAGTGAGCTGATCAAGTAAACGACACTGTTTAATAACGCCCTCACTAGTAACTATGACTTCGAATAAACCAAATGGCTTATCACTTTCAATTGCGAATTCTTTTAAAGCAAATCTTACTACATCTCTTACTGAAAAATCTGAACAAATTGCTATATATTTATATGATTGATCTGGAAGATAAATTTTAATGGCTTGGTCAAGAGATGGCTCATATCCAAAACCTTGCATCTGCTTTGGTTTGGTATTAGATCTACCAGATCCAAAAGGATCAGAGTTGGCACGCACAAAATTAGCAGAAGAATTAGGCAAAATAACAGAATCGTCAGCTGAACCTCGCAGAAGTTTGAACTTTTTCATCATTCTTTTAATTTTATTTTTTTGATATGAAGTTTCATCAGATTTTTTTGTGTATCGCGACACGGTAACATTAGAAAAAGAAGGAATAGATGAGTCGCTATGATCGAAAACTAATGACTTTGTAAGGACATCTGAAACATTCTCCTCAAAATGCCTTTTTTGCATAGCAGGTGGTTCGAAATCACGCTTGTTCAACATCTCTTTAAAAGCGATGATGTTATACCGTATCGACAAGGAAAGTAGTGTACTGTTTGAAAGAAAATTTAAGGCTTTCGATAATGGAATATTTTCAAAATTTATACGATTAGCTTCAATTATTTGATGCCCTCGTCTTAAGCCATCTGCTTCAGCTTTTGAACCATTTTGAACATGGGATACGAATACAGCCCCAGCACTGGAATCGAGAGGGCCTGTAACTGCGAATTCCAATTTTTCATCAAGTGTAGAGTGGCTAACAGTAATTTTAGTAATAGAAGCATGTAAAGAAGCAGCTATATTTAGAAGATTCATAGGTGACAACATTTGATATTTTTGTAGAAAATCATGCATCTTCTCTAAAAATTTGCCAAGCTTACAATCACTCTCAAAGTCTTGATAGTGATTGTTAACCCATACCAGTACAACCTTGGCCACGGGCTCACGAAGATCAGAATCTGCCTGGAAAAAATCTAGTAGCTTGTGTGCAACTTCAGAAAGATCTTCAAATACAGTGCGTTGAGTAAGTAAAAAGTCTGCAATGTATGTACTATCCGCAGTAGAATGTTCTTCAAGTAAATGTTTAATAAGTCGATCAGGAGAGCCTCGAATGACAACATGGCTAGTTTCAGAATCCAACTCTAAAGAACCACTTACATCCGTAGATAATGGATCGGAAGAAGTAGTTGCATGACTTGATAGAGAATGAGAACGACCACGTGCAACACTTGAATCGGACCTAAAGAGAATTCCCTAATTATTAGCAGTGTTGCAATATATTTAGATGTGCGCATAGTGAATAAGAAAAATTGAAAAGGGGTACACATAATTTGATTTTAGAAATGCAATGCTTTTATTAGTAAATTTCTCGCGTAGACAAAAGTCAGCGTTTGTAGTTTCCACTGATTTATACTGAGTGCAAATAAATTTTTACGACTTACAAGAATTCCAAAAATTATAAAATTTATGAGTTTTGCATGCTCGTACTATACATACTTTAAAATCTAGCAAACACGGAAATTTAGGTAAATTTAGATAACTAGCTTTAAATATCCAACTATTAAATACTTAATATATAAAGTTTTCTGATCGTGCAAAACCCATTACATAATTTGTGACTCGAAGAGCAGTTCAAAAATAATTTAAATGAACAAGACAACGGAATTTACTAAATGATTATTATGCATAAATTATGATACCGCTCTCTTTGATGTCTTCGTAAAGACAATGGGGCATAATCGCCATCTTCTGTACGCTTTTCAGTAACTAGCACAACAGAACCATGCTCTTCTACACGCTGAAGCTGTTGATCACTATGTAGAATGGACAATCGGAACTCATCATGCGGAACGCAGGCGAACTGACAATTGTCAACAAGACTTCGCATTTCCCCAACATTCCGAACTACTTTGGCAGTATCCCTAAAATGATTGCTTGAAATTGCAAAGAAAGGAATATTTAATATTCAGAGTTGCATACTTTAAAATTTATTGGAAATTTCACAAAATATGCTTAAAAAATTAATACCAATATTTATAAAATTATATAAAATATAAAAATTTTTCCTCACTTTCGAATAAGTTAATACAATAAAATTACTTTGCCATCACTAGGGCAAGAACAAAATCAGAAAAACTACATAAATCAAGTTAACACAGAATAAATTTACGGTATAATAAATTAAAAAAACAATAATCAGTAGCAATAGTGCATAACTATTTATATGATGATGAGTTAATTGCATATGAGCATGATTCGGCATTAATTCACACAATCAAAACTAGAGGTACTTTCCAAAATACTAATGAAAGTTTTGAGAGTTAATCAGTAATCAGTTAGACATTTCAATTCTATCAAAGATCAGGACAGCCATTAATATACTTTAAAGTCAAATATAAGCTCATATTAAATTATATGGTGGTGAAATTCTTTGCTCTAATTTCATATTTCTTTATACTTGAAAATATTACATCCATCTGTATCACATACTGCCTTTTTTATATATATTTCGTATATTTACTATGATATATGCGTACAATAACACTAAAATTTATTTTTAAGCGTCTGTGTGTGAAATTTTTTACGTTATATCTACGTTGTTTTACTAGTTAAAATATTATTCATGGATAAACAAATTTTGTGAAAAAATGTTTCATAGGGAATAAATTTCCAATGATACAGCATAACTTAGTGGTTATTTATGTGCCTAAAAATCTATCTTGATATAGTATGTTTTTGTCCTAGATATCACATTGTTTGGTATTTTTGATGCTCGTAGCAAGTTGGTGAGTCTAAGTAGAATAAGAATTATATATGTACATGCCGTAATTATATATTTAAATGTTAACTAGATCTAGGCATGATTATTTATCAATAAATATGCTAAAAGAAGTATAAAGTAAATGACAGATATCGGCCGAAGAAGATTATTTTTCATTATCCTATGAAAAATTTTCGATTCCGACTAGTTAACCCAGTTTCCCTGAACTTTACTTCTGATCAAACGAACCTTAAATTCTTATAGCACGACTATTTGTGGTCTAAACATCAACATCTGTATAATACGGGGATAAAGCATTTGTGGGTCACATAAAAAAGTAGAGAGTGTATTCGTTCACTTGGTAAACAGGCTTTCACTACGGAAAATGAATTTCTATTAACTCATAACATTGATGTCCCAAAAAAATATATTTAACTAAATAACTTATGAGTTTAGATGACTTGCACAATGATACTTCGCAAAACATTATCTTCTAATATTCTGTCCATTGTACAGCATACATTCTTGTCAGATATGAGGACTACTGACAATGATTAAACTTTGTTTATATGTGGATTGCAATTTCACGCAAAAAATCCCTCATAAAAAAGCTAAATGTAGGCCTACATCTAAGCGCGATGTGGATAGGTCGACTACACTATTTTAAACACAAACAGCACTACTCCAATATGAGTATGCTGCAGCTAATTTTAAAATCAAACCATAATTAATATTTGTAGCCACATTGCAAAAGTGCTGTCAAACCATTGCAATAATCGATTTCATTATACCTGCTTAGCACAATGAAAACTTTATTTACTACTTGCTATTTAAAATTGTGCATTAATCAACTTGTTCCATAGAACTGTTCCTATATATCTAATTCTAATGTCTTAATGGAGCTTTTAAAAGATTTAATGTAGTAAAACAATTGTCCACGCATGCTAAGCGTGGTAAACGTGATTAATCAATGCTGCTAGTGATTTCGGATATCTAAACATTATGCATCGTATATGTATACATATTTACGAAGCGGATGAAAACGTCCTGTCTGTATATCGTAAAATATATTTCACCCCGAAGCAGAGCTTCTGTTACAAACATTAAAATATTTAGAATTTATAGGATTTTTAATATATTAAGGGGGTACCCCCACAGAAAATTTACCAAAATACTATAAATTGTAACATTTTTTTATTTATTAAATTTAGTCAAAATATACTTCTTTAAACATATCCAAAATAATTTTTCAGAAAATACATCCAAATTTCATGAAAAATGTGAAAATATCTGACAGTTTGGCTTATTTTTGTTAAAAATGCACATTAACTGTGTTTTTCTCCACTTTTCGTTTTCTTGCATTTTGGCATTTTTTTGCAAAAAATGCACTTTAACTGTGTTTTTCTCCACTTTTCGTTTTCTTGCATTTTGCAAATTTTTGGCAAAAAAATCTTCAAGAAGGAAAGGAGTACCAACATCAAATTTGGCATGTATATAGTACACCCATTGATCTATGCAACTACAGAAAGATTTTATGTTGTTATTTTTTTAGAAAATTGGTTTACGCATATTTAATGAGCTGAGTACTAATTAAAAATGCAAATTTATGCATACTACTACTTATCATTTCATAAATTGAACAAAATCTCTCTGTGGTTGCATAGGGCCCCTAATTAGCTTTAATATGATATATGGTTTGCTTATATAAATGATTCACATCACCTGAAAAAAATTGCCACAAAGTATATTCTTTTATTTCCTTTGTATTAAGTTCCCATGGCAACCAAATTTCCGATTGTTTTTTCAACGTTACAACCTTCGGTTATTACATGCATACCATTATTTTTTAACATAACCTCAAATATGAGAAAATTGATTTTCTGTGGGGGTACCCCTTAAGAACTAAAAGAGTGCAGATCTTTTGTTATTGAATGCAGAATTATTTAGTTATCTCTGCTAAATTTTTATATTAAGAATTAGTTTTTTTAGCCAAATCTGCGCCCGTGAAGAGCCAACATCTGGAAAGAATTCGGCATAAAGTTTTAGAGCCATCGGCCTAAGTATTATCTCAAGTATAACCACAAAATATTTAAAAATATTATTAATAGTGTCATCAAACGGGAATATAATATTTTGCGTTTCCTTTTTTTGTTTTTGGTAATGCAAAGTAAAAAAACTTAAATAAATCTAGACCTTTGATCAATGCCGCCGAAGCAATAACCGGGATGAAAATGTTTCATAGAGCCGTCGTTATAAGTCACTTGCACTGCACCAGCTAGCAAAACTGTCCACGCATCCAGAGGTTCTTTGTGACCAAGTATTAATGTACCAATTGTGGGAACCACAGCTAAACGCACGCGTCTACTAAGATCACGTTTTGTTATGGGAGGAAATCGTGATAAAACTCCTAGTCGTGATAATTCAGAATAAATAAAGCCAACATCTTGAGGAGTTCTAAATTTAAAGAAAATAATATTAAAGGAGAAATTTCAAATACATCAAGTTTCTACAGGCGAACAGGAACTACTATAGTGAGTTCAGAAAAAGTAGAAAACCCGAACAAATTTGGCGATCAATAAAGTTCAGAAACAAAAAATTGAAAAACTAACTCTGTATTGAAATTAATAAAAGAAAACCTTTCAGGTGGCAGTTTATTTAAGGCATCTTTCAGAGGATCGGAAGCATAAGGAAATGATTCATCATCACTTTCCTCTTCAGAAGACGAAGCACCACTATAGCTACTGCAGTTAGTAGAAATTGCATCACATGACCGCCAACGCGCATCACATGACCGCCAACGCGAAACTCTCCACTCTGCTTGCCGTAAAGCTGTTAATCGTACATCGTTCTTTTTACATCCCTTTGCTGGATAAGGAAGCACTAATAAATGTGCAGCTACCAAAACATAACACGTTTCTCCCCGAGTACCAGACGGTGTTACCAATTTTCCAAAACTACTGGAAGCAAGATACATCTGACCTGATAAATAGACTGCACCTGATAATAACACATACCAACAATCCGGAATATCATTACTTCTAAAATGCATACATCAAAAAGAATTCAAGTATATATATATA
>CABFPE010000042.1:915802-929807 GCA_900660155.1 Hofstenia miamia | reverse complement strand
AACTGCTTGGGAGGATGCGGTAGAGCAGAAGGAGGAGCAAGCACGGGTGTGAAACTCGGAGCAGGATTATTGGGGAGAGATGAGACAGAACGCGAGGCAGCAGCACTGTAGGAGAACATTTGGGATTGCAGAGAGGAAACATCAGAGGAAAGCTTTGTTAGGGAGTCAGATAGGGATGATATGACGCCAGGGCCATCATTGGTGGACGGAGTCGAGGTAGAGAGAGCAGAGACCGCTTGGCGTAACAACGAAATGATGGCGTCTTTCTTCAGACCACCAACAGCGGAGGCAAACTGGGCATCGCTCAAATTTTTGAGGTCGGACAGCGAAATTGGGGGCATAGCTGAAATCTAATTAATCTGTGTAATAACAATGCCATGTTTTTCGTTTTTCACATAGATTTTTCAGTAATTAGTAAAATTGTCAGTAAAATTTAGTTTTTTTATAGCATCGAACATAACCGATTGGACTGTTTTCTTGACCTTGGTTTTATCTTCTTTATTAAAATTTGTCGAAAAATAGAGCATCTCGTAGCCATCTCCCAGCCGTTTTATGCAGTTGTGTTTCTCCTTTCTCACTTCAAAAAACAAGAATTTTTTAATAAAATTTTTAAAATACAGTAATTTTTTTCCTATAATCGCTAAACTTAGTGCTTCTTACTCATAGTGTGTCTATTTTATCCAAACTCAAAATTACGCATTTCTGTGTTTGAAACTGCAATAATTATGCCTAATCCTGCTACTACTATAGATATTTATTTCAGTGTCGAAGTCATTAGGATTTGAAAAATATGTATTGCATTTCTAAAAATGTTTAAGTAAGAAAAATGGAAAACCCAGATTGTGTTCATGGACATTCGATGGATTTATTCTTGAGAAATTGGTGTGTTAAGGGCCAAATTAATCACAATCTTGAGCCATTGTTCATTTCTATTTACATGTATGCATTTTTACTGTAAAAATATTTTTTGATAATTTAATTAAATAAATGGTAAATATTTGAAGCATATCATCGTTTATTATTGACATTTACTTCCCATAGCATTAGATTGTATGCTTGAAATAATGTTTTTCAGCATGCATAGATTAATGTATATTAAACTTTGAATAAATTTCATATTTATCTATTATGAATAACTAAACAAGAAGTAAGTTTCGTAAAAAGTTTCTATTTCACACGCAGTAGATTACCTATTAACTTAGTATTACACAAATCATAGCTGCATTTTTTATTCTAATTCAGTTTTCATGTTTGTCGTAATCATCACCTAAATTTCTTAATTTTAAATTCAATTTGCGATGTTACACAAAAATGCGCATATCATCTGGAAATAAACAAAGTATGCACAAATACAGGTATTAGTAAAGATTCAACATCACTGTCAACAATAAAATCGCATTTTATTTACCAAATAAATTTCAGGGAAGATTTTCTTTTAATCGAATAGTTTCTATATATCCAGCTTTGTATAAACTAGGTATAGTAAACTTTATAACATGCGCGGTTATGGTAAACTCATATAAAATCATTGCTAGCTACATGATTTTAAAGAAATTCACTCACTGTTGTCGAACGTATGTGCATGTAATTGTAATTTTTTCCAAAAATAATTTATAACATATCTAACTACGATTGTTTAGTGATATAGACCAGCAAGAATCCGATAATCAACCACATGTATTTTAATCTTTGAATAAAGAAAGACATTGTTGTTGACGTAGCTTAATTTATATAGTTTGTCATATACTGTTTTGTTTTACTCCCTGCAGTAGCATATCACTATATTTTTCGTTTTTTGAAAACAGGGAAATTATAGATTAAGGTGGGTTTTTGTATTTGTTTAGATTGCAAACATTACTTTTGTTAAATACCTAATATTAATGCAATTTTATTACAAGCTTTTGTTCACTTCCACTTTTTGGCATTTTGTGCAACAGTGGAATGCGGTTAAGGACATCGAAAATGACAAAAAATTATACAACAAGATGTTTTATCACAGTAACAAGAAATAGTCGAATTTCCGCAAACAATGTTTTCATAGCAATTTTTGCAATCGATGTACAGTGAATACTTTTAAAATCACACCCAAATTTTTCAATATTACGTTTCATGTTGGTTTTCAAGGGTAACATTTATCATATCTGTAGCAAAATTCTGGTGTCCTAACTGATACAATATACGTCTTTTTGCTATTGTATACAGTCTTTGGGTTCCTCATTGAACGTCTGCATATTTCTTGCATAAACAGCTTTACCATTTTCCACCGTCATTGAAAGTATGGCAATGAAAACTTTTGATATTTCAAAATCAGAGTCATCACTTTAATTTTTTAGAGAAAGCCATATATAAGTTTCAGTCACTGACTTGCAAATAATTCATTCCAAAGACTTGAACTTTTTATAAAACTGGATTTTGAAATGATTACTTTCCCTTCATTCTTAAGAAATATGTTCTTTTCTCTAAAATTTTTCATTAGGACCTTTGTATGTGTATCCTCAATTTTGTTCTTCATCCGGTATTCAATGGTCGATATGAGCATGTTACAAATGGATTCTGCTACTTCGTATTTCCTCATGGCATCGGCAAAATCCACTTTTAATCTCTTCCAATGCTGTCATATACTTCTTAAGCCTGTAATTTATACTTTTAGTTCGTCATTTTACACAAGTAGTTATGGGAGGAATTCCACTGTGGTGCTATAATCAATTATCAGCAAACAATTAAATCCACGGTTTTTTTAATTGACGAACAACAACATGATTCTTAAAGCTGCGCTTTAAGTCTAACAAACAACCACCTATTCCACATATTCAAATCAGAAGAGTAAGGGGCTTGCCAAAGTGTTGTTACTTCTAGTTTTCCCAAAAAAGCTTTAGTTTCTCTTGACATGATGACTTGCATTATGAAAGTGCAGCACTAACGCGTTGAATCTGGTTGAATCATTGCGAAGCTTTCGCCATTAACGCTCAACATGTTTTTTTTGTTAGACAATGGTTGGCGTGACAGTTGGTATGCTTTCACCAAAGGCAACCCATGCTTTGTTTATACGAAGCAAATGGTATCACTGTTTCATCCTGTACTGCATAAAGCCGTGTTTTATTATCATGCAATATTGTAAGATTATTCCGGACAGATTTTGCACTCATCACCCTTAGTTTTTTGTGTTCATCTGTAGGAATGTGTGGAACTCAATTCGAACAGACAGTTCTTCTGTTTAAATTATCATGCAAGACAGTTCTTACAGACTCACCTGTAATGCTTTGAAGTGTCAAGTGTCGGTCTTTTTCAATCATTTCTTTTATTTGTTGGATGTTATCAGGTGTCAAACTTGTTCTTTTTCGTCCTCTTGTTTCCTCTTCATTTTCTTTGTCATCATATTTATTTTCTTATCCATAAATTGTTCGCTGACTAGGGCAAGAACCACCATAAAGCTTTTTAAGATCGTTGTAGTTTGAAATAGCTGTATCTCCAAGCATAACGCGGGTTTTAACATAAAATTGGATAAGCATCAGAACTCATACTCGCTGCAATGTGTTAATATTAAGAATATTTACTCTTCATATATAAAATTTAATGTTTATTAAAAATTATTTAAACATTGCTTACATTACCCATATACAGTGTTTAATTCGTTTTTTTCGGGAATCTACAATCTAAAATTATATGTAAAAGGTCGCATAACATGTAAAAGACTTCATATCGTTTTATCAAAGTACACCTCATCATCACAGACCTACCTAAACAACCATCAATATTACTACTTTATCCGTAAAAATTTTCCGTGTTTTTGTATAAAGGAGTGAACATGTAAAGACATTTCGTTTTTCAAATACATTGCTGTTTTCCCATTGTAAAATTTTTCATGGGCAACAGAATTTTAATAAATCGAACTCCCGTTTTGCTCCTGCTGTTTTATCGTACTCTATTTTCAATAATATATTAGGCTTAGTGTTTAAAATTCTAGTGTCTATTAGTACCATTTTACACCTCGTAAAATGTTTTTACAATTTTTCTAAATATTTTTATTTTTTCCAGAATGCTTGTGATTAAGGGTTTGGTTAGTCGATGCTTTTCCAGAAATTTATCTGTATCTTATGCTGCCTTGCAAAAGATCGATCCCATACAGAAGATATATTTAGACAAAATTAAAGAGTATGCAGATAAAAAGTCGTAAGTATTGTTTAGTATTACTATATTCCTGCGATGGGATAATGCAATTTGGTTGGCGACTCACTAAATTAGCTTACAATGCAGTAAATTAAATAGTGTGATATAGTTTTGTTAATTACACTAATCGAAAAAGTACTCTACTGCAGTAATCTAAAACTATTTCTTTTAGATTTAGTTGTTTATGAAACTATAACGAATGAGGAATGTTATGTTCGAAAACTTAAATCCCGCAAATATATTTGATTATAGAATACATCGTTTTAAATTTAAAAAATGCACAAAACACTCTGTTTTAGCTATCCTTACAGAGAGTAGTCTTATGTCGATTTCACTTGAAAACGTTCTTACAACATTATATCCTACATATTTTTTAACCTTTTTAATCATCTACTAAGATTCAGGTTTCACTAATACTTAATTTTAGCAAAGGAGTGCCAATTGACCCCCAGATTCAAAAAGAACTAAAGGATCAAGAGGAAAAATTAAACCGAGCATTTTCGGTTGCTGGTGATGATGTTACAAAAGCTCCACAGTTTTCATTTCAAGGTCTTTATATTTTAGTCTTACTTGAATTTTGTTGAATTTTAGGTGTAGTAATTTATATGTTTAATCATTTGAAATGCATCTTATCCCGTAAAAATTGCATTTTAGTTGCCTGTTATTGTTGTACATGGATATTTATCGATAGATGAAGTTTACCATGTTCACAAAATTCTACAGGAAATATTTGAGTTGATTTATAAAATTAGCAGTTAAAATTTATGTTGTAGTGTTTATATCAAATTTCTGCAAATTTTTCAAGTAATTTTTTGAAATAGGGCATAGTACAGAAGAAAAAGATTTGTTATTGCGTTCTCTTAAAATAGTGGGAGACACCAGCTCATTTGAAATTTGTTTGTCTCGTCGCTGTTAAAATGTAAATCTCCAAATAAGCTGATAGTACGTATTATGGAAAATACTTTAGATTGCAATGTAATAAAAGGCGCATTCTCATTTAAATATATATTTGTAACAAAATCTCATTTTAGATCCCGATATGAAGCAAGTCTTTTAAAGATCCAAGCAGCCGGGAATATTCATTATAAATTTTTTGTTTTTCAAATTGAAACTATTGAATGAGTAAAAGCCATATTTTTATTCTAGTTTTATTGTATTTTATTAATTATATAGCTTTAGCCAGTTTTATAGAAACTTGTGGCAAAATAAAGTGCGTCTAAATAGTTATAGCAGCATGCGTCAGAATCAGTAAGATTTTTATTGTGAGACTAAGAAAATACGATGTCGAATTTCACTTATTAATTGAAACATACACAAAATGTTTTATTTGCATCAAAATTAACAAATTTATACAAAGTTTTCATTGATCATTAGTTAACAATTTCATAATTTGCGGATGGTCGTATTAAAGCATTTTAAAAAAAATTGCTTTGGTTATAGGGCAAACAACGTCTTAAAAGCTATCAGTTAAATTTGATTAGCTTTTGATGACTCTTCATTTGAATTCGCTTAGTTTTTTAAGGAGTTTAGAAATCACGTTCATATTTCTTAAATATTTTCAATTTATTGGTATTTTTGATTTCTTTTTATAAACTATTTAATAGATAATAAGGGTATTGATGAATTTCTCATTTTTGTTTTTAAAAATATATAAATCTAATTTCATATGGACCTTAACTGAAAGCCAGCTTAAAATTGTTGACTGAATTATGTGATAAATGCAACTTAATTTATAAAAATGAATGCATCTAGAATTAAGTCTTTATTGAGATTATCATTTACAACAATTCCCAAATGATGGTTCATATAAAAAAATACAAAAGCCACACAAAGCAAGAACAAAGTACAATTACTTAAATTAAGAAATTTAAAACAAACTCTGAAAGGCTATAAATGGTTTTCATATTTCGCAAAATTATCTAATCATATTTAGAAATCTTAATAAACTTAATTAAAAATCTCCATATTTGCACTTTTATTTGAAATATTGTAACCCATCGCATTTGTATATATCATATTTTATCCATCCATGGCTCACTGTGAAGACATACTTTTGCTTAAATATAGTAATGTAACAACGTTTTATTATATATATATATATATATATATATATTATGATTAGTTTCTTGAAGGACTAGCTGTGCAAGTGAATGCGTGTTAGAAGCATAATCGGAAGATGATTATCTATGCAAGAGAAATTCATGCTAAAAAAGTGGAGTGGTCTTGGCTCTTGTTATAAATATTGAATAATTAAAATTTCCAGAAAAATACCCATTAAAACTTCACCGAGTACCATTAGGTTGAATAGGCACCACTGAAAATGTAATTCATTGTTGAATTAAAATTGCTCAACTAAATCGTATTGGAGCTACATTACATGTATTCTAAAATGCTAATATCTATTGTATTTTATTATATTTGATACTTGTATTTATTAGCATATCAGTAGTTATATCCAAGGCAATCCCGTGGTACACTTGACCTTTGACCCTGACGAGCATGGATATGATGTAATTGTGTACTTTGGCCGTCTGTATATCTCTGACGTCATTGGAACATATTCCCTTTTGTTGTAATATTTGTTGGCAAACACATTTGTTTGTAGTCTATTGTATAAAATGTAACCAATTTTTTATTCATATGCGTTTTTGGATTTACATAATAAGTAGTTTCAAACAAATAATTTTCAAATATTGAGGGTAATAAATACGTTTCACAGAAAACACATGTCAATTGCAAAAATAAAAGTTGTTTGCAGTCTATTGTTTAAAATGTAGCCAATTATTTTATACATATTACATAAATAATTGGCCGTGTATATTGGCGGGATAAATACGTTTCACAGAAAACACATGTCAATTGCAAAAATAAAAGTTGTTTGCAGTCTATTGTTTAAAATGTAGCCAATTATTTTATGCATATTACATAAATAATTGTCAAAGATCATTGAAATTCTATATGCAAGAAATTCACGTTTTTGGAATTATATTTTATTGATAAATTTCTTCGGTTAAAGTCGAAATTAATAAGTATTTTCAAACAAAAATATTTTGTTTTCTTTTACATACTTGCTTTTTGTTAATGTATGTGACTTGCTTATTTATGTGGCTAATTTAGTTTACATACTCATTTTACATACTTGTTTTTTTATTGACATACATGACATTGGAAAATACCACATCAATTTAATTTACATGTTTACTTTACATACTTGTTTTATTTAGTAAAATTTAATAACAAATGTTTGAATCAGAGAGATAATAATGCTCGTTAAAAGCGTAATGTCGTATTTCGGTAATAAACCAAAATAATTTTTCATAAAAAACCAAAAACTAGTTTGTGCAAAAACTCGCAATTTATAATATTTAATAAACGTACGTGGTAAAACCCACATACGTGTTTAAGACAAGACAAAAATGTAATTTATTCTACACTTTGCTTATAATGACCATATATATGGCACTATTAAATTTGGCTATTGTGCTAGATTATCATCATTGTTGGGATGGGAATGCTGTAGGAAACAAACGCAATGTGTATTTGCACATTATGAATTTCACACGGTAGTATCTAAATTAATGGTTAATAAACAAGTCATTATTAAAAACACATGACAATTAAACGTTTAAACTAATTCAATAAAAAATGTGTATTAAAAACAAACGACGTTTCTATTTATGATAAAGTATATAATTAATTTAACATCGGATTGCAAATTCGCAGCAATTTATTAAAATAAAATTGATTACGTTTTAAAAGAAATATCTGTAAAACTAACTAAAGATAATATTGTAAAAAAGCGTTAAGAATCAAAACAGTATCTGAGATTTAATTATAAAAATAGCTTACTGAAAAGTGTGAAATCTTTCAGAGTAGTTCTCTTTTATCAATGTGAAGTTCCATTATGCCGGCTGTGTATATTCTTATGTGTTGAAAGTTGCATGCTTTAGTGATGTCAACAGTTTTATCTATATGCATTGTTCAACTGTCAAATGTAACAAACTATAAACAAAGTACAGTCATGTAAAATTCCATTATACTGCTGTGTGTACTAGTAAAATAAATTTTAAAAAGTCGTTCTTTATATCTCTTATAATTTTCTTGTTATTAGCGGTAAATGGCATTAAAACTAATCCTGGTACGATCTTAAATTTTGAATCATACATCAAAAAATTGAATAACGGCTCAGATATTGTGAATTATGTACATTTAAATTTTCAGAATCTAAGCATTAAAAATTTCGAATATAGGGAATTCATTTCAAGCTTTAAAAATGATTTAATTCTCGCAGTTTCCGAAACCTGGTTAAAAAACGAAGATCTAGATACCTCATGGACTGTTAAAGAAACTTATGCACTATTTAGAAGGGATAGAATTTTGAACAAAACGTTAGGAAAATCCAAAGGTGGAGGTGTATTATTTTTAATCCCAAAGTCATTTAATCCCAAGATACGCAACGATATTAAGAGTAATAACGAATCAAATTTTGATAGTTTATGGGTTGAAATTAATAATCCAATAAAAAATTCACGTTTTAAAAAGCAGTTATTAAATGTATCCTACTGTCCTCATAAGAAGTTCTCTAATTTTTTTATTCAACAACTAGAAGACGAATTATCACTTGCTTGTTCTGAAAATAAAGACTTATTACTTTTGGGGGATTGGAACCTAAATTATTTTAATGCTAATGACCAAAGTAAAATGGATCTGTTTCTGAATACATTTAATTTAGTATTGGCCAATAAAACATTACCTACTAGAATGACATCATCAAGCAGAACACTAATTGACTACATTATACTAGCTGAGAACAACAATCTATATTATGAGTATACTACTTCTGAATGCCCATTCTCTGACCACTGTTTTACATCTATCAAATTTCAAAAGTCTCATTCAGCCCCAAAAAATAACATGAAATGGATTAAAACTCGCGAAAAGTGTATTGAAAATATTAATAATTTTAAATTATTCCTCTCATCAGAAAATTGGCTTCCTGTATATTCTGCATCAAATTCGAATGAAATGCTAGAAAACTTTTTAAAAATTTTTGAATTTTATCTTAACAGATTTTGCCCTGAAAAAAAAATAATGGTTAAAACCAGTTCAAACTCCAAAGCAAACAATAATTTTCCGAATAAACCTTGGATAACTGAAACTTGCAAAGTATTGATTCGCGAAAAGAACAAAGCATATAAACATTTTATGATTTCCCGAACCAGCAAGAATTTTGCCGCATATAAAAAGGCTAGAAATGCATCGAATATAGAATCTCGTAAGGCATTCAACGAATTCATTAAGAATGAATATGCGCGCCTTCCAAGTGAACGTTCAAAGTGGAAGCTAATACAAGAAATCACAAATTATAAGCGATCAAGATCAAACTCAATTGATGTGATAAAAGATCAGAAAGGAAACAATCTTTCTGACAAGTTAGAAATAACTAATGAATTAAATAAGACTTTTGTTAATCTAGGAAAATACAATGGCCCCCTCGTTAAGTACGAAAACGTTTCACGCAAAATTTTTACACCTGAATTTTCTTTCCGCTTCTCAACTAGTTATGAAATTATTAAGTCAATCAATAAGCTTAAAACCAACAAATAAAGCGGTCCCTCAAGCATTCCCTCATGGGCCCTTAAAATTACTGCAGACATCATTGCAAATCCATTAAATTTTATCTTTAATGAATGCATAAAACTAAATTACTTCCCGGATAATTTAAAACTTGCTCACATTACTCCTATTTTTAAGAAAAACGACCCATCAATTGCCACTAATTATCGGCCAATCTCAATTACTTCTCCAATAAGCAAAATATTCGAAAGAATATTACATAATCAAATAACTGAACATTTAAATAAATATAATTTATTATCAAACACGCAATTTGGTTTTCGCAAAAATTTCTCAACAACTGATGCACTATTAAACGCTACTGAAACTTGGAGAGCATCACTTGATTCTAATAAATTTGTAGCTATAGCTTGTTTAGATCTTTCAAAAGCCTTTGATTCGATTAATCATAACATTCTAATTGAAAAACTATCTTACTTAGGATTTTCTAGTAATAGTAAACAATTGATAACTAGTTACCTCAGTCAAAGATTCCAAAGAGTTAAATTAAATGATATTTTTTCAGAATGGTTACCGGTTTGCAATGGGGTGCCTCAAGGTACGATTCTAGGTCCTCTTCTTTTTAGTATTTATGTAAATGACATGCATTCTATAATTAATTGCAATTTAATCCAATATGCCGATGACACTTGCATTTTCAGTGATAATTCATCAATGCAACTAGCAGCGGAATCTATAGAATTGAATTGTAACAAATTGTCAAAATACTTTTGCATGCACAAGTTGAATATTAATGAAGCTAAAACAGAATTTTGTATTTTGCCGCCGAATAAAAACAATTACGATGTTTCTGCAGTGACTTTATGTGTAAATAATATTAATGTTCCTATTGTGGGCACTTTCAAGTACCTAGGAGTAACAATTGATTCAAAGCTAAAATTCAACTCTCACATCAATCTGATAGTTAGAAAATTAGCTATAGGTATAAAAAGTATGACACTAGTAGTTAGGCAATTACCACCTTGTGCCATAATTCAATTCTTCCATGCTTTCATCATGAGTCACCTTAATTACGCAAACATTTTATTTACTGATCTAAACGAAGTGCTTTATAAAAAACTTAATGTTCAATTAAGATGGGCATTAAATATCACAACGAAAAACTCATCGCAAACCAAACAGTACATTTCTAGGTCAATTCTTTTTCCAAAACAACTAGTTATGTTAAATACCCTTCTGACATTCTTCAAACTAATCAGAAACCTACCACCTTATAATACGATTAAAATACCAGGATTTATTCATAAACAGAATACAAGATCAAAGCTTTTTACATGCGTTAAGTATAAGAAGAACGTTTTAAAGAGATCCTTCATTAATGTCGCCATTCGAACCTGGAATTCGCTACCTAAAGAAATTAAAAATATTGAAAAATTGAAACCTTTTAAAAAGCATTTAAAAATCTTCCTTAAGCAAAAATATATTTCTGGAAAATCATGGCTAGGATACAAATTTTATAACAATGACTATACTATAACTCATTATTAAAATAGTATTATAGTAATTTATCCATAGCCTGCAAGATTTCTTTTGTAATTTATGTGAATTGTATATATGTGTTTTTGTGAATTTAATGACGCTATTCAAATAAATTATCAATTATTTAATTGTTAACATTTATTTGAATAAAGATTCTCTTATCTTATCTTAAAGTTGCATCTCTCTACAGACAATGCATAATTTGTTATCTATTGTTCAAATGTCAAAAACGTATCAAATCGTAAAGATTGTTATCTACCAAACATGAAATCCCTTTACAATTATAACAATTAAATAAAGCACTTTCAAATCATATAAACTAGAATATTTTACCAAGTTGGAAAACAATCTCAATTACAACATGATTTTCCCAATTTATACAATTATGTAAATGAAAGATGAGTAGTAAGAGAGACTCGTACCCCGTGGATATTCGACCTTTTGATCTTGGCAGGGATGTCTATGATGTAATTAATAAATTATTACATTTCATAAACATTAGTTTTAATATAAAAAATTTAAACTCTTGCATTTTCTTTGTAAATAGGTAAAAATCTATAGTATTCTCTAAACTGATAAATGCCAATGTTTTACCTAGCTATTAATTTACCATGCAATTGACATTCAAATTTAGCATGGGGAAGGATGATTGAAATAAAGTAATTGCTAGTTTAGTAAATTTACTAATACTATTTATTATACAATGAGAATGTAGAAATGATTTGTACGTGTTTCATTAATTGTAGATTTCTAGAGATACATCTCATCACTAAGTTAAATAAGTGTAATATTAGATAATGGATGCATGTTATGTATAATATAATTAGGGATAAAATAACTATATACATTTATTCACAAGTTAATATACAATACTCTAACAAATGTCCATAATCAAGAAAAATATTTAATCTATTGTCTCCATCAAAAACCATGAAAATTTTCTGGATTGCAATGTCTATTGGGAACCCTCTGCATAGAGTCTATTGATGTATTGTTTAAAATTTGCGCTGTGGCAAATGTATGAGGGATATTCTCTCCACACAAATTGAAGTTTGAGGAATCGTCATTTATATGCAGAGTCAATCCAAAACATGTGTCACAAGTGCACTGTCCTTGTGAAGGTTTAAACTGAACATGCAACACTTTGTTGGTTGGGAGTGGTATATCTTCCTAATTCACGAGCTTATCAATATTTTGCAAAACACACATTTTGTGTTTGATTGCTGAAAAATTCTGTAAAACGCTATCAAAGCTGCATTCAAGAAATACGTTAGTTGTCATCTCCAAAATTGCGAATAGATGTTTTAAAATATCCGTAAAATTTATATACATAGAGTTTTTGTGATTGGCTACTTTTTATATTTGGCAGTATACATATATGGTAATGATGATAATAATAGTATTACTATCAAATTAACATTGGTAATATAAATTTTCTTATCACCTCCACCAACTAGTGTGAGTAGTTAAGAAGGGCTAGAGGAGGCTACATTGGGACACCCTGAAGTTCTCGTAACACCCCATTACTGTTTGCCACATGGAAATGAAGAGATTCTATTGGACGCCATCTAGTGCGAAATATTTTTGACAAAACTAAATTGAGCAAATTAATTTCTTAGACAATTTGTTTAGAGCAAAGTGGGAATTTTTGATTTTTAGGATTTAGGCAAACATATATTTTTTATGACAAATTTTACTTAGGGCGTGTTTGTTGTAACAATGTTTAAACATGCAACACCATGTTTTAAGGAAAACAATTCATAGATCAAAAACTCAAATATTTCAAAGGAAAAATTATGTGTTATTTGCATTAGAGCTTGTTTCCAAGCGCATTAATATATATCAAAACAAATATGCAAGAGGCGGAAAACAACAATTTCTTTAGCAATTGTGCGTAAATTGTAAAAGCATACATTACACAATGACTCTGAGGGACAAAGTTCAGCATTGCACAATCTTCAAGTTTCCATCTTCATTCTAAAATATGACGGCACTTCCACATTCCCCCAGGAGGTGACCATCAGAAATGCGTTAAGCCATTTATTTAATGTTGCTGGCTTTCCTCAGGAGGCCTATTGTTACCCACGTAGCCAAATACTGGTGGACCACCAGTGGTCCACCAGTGGCATTTACGGTGGCCCACCAGGTGGGTTTTGGCCACCCATGCACTAGTGGACCACCAGTGGCTAGCTGGTGGTCCACTGTTGGCGAATTGGTGGGCCACTGGTGGCAAAAATATGATTTAAGCATTAGAGCAATGTAGTAACAACAAACTTTTATATTAATAGAGTTTAAACATTGCAGTTTAAACTAACACAAACCCAACAAAGGGTTGAAGGAAATGCTAGAAAGCTCACAATTTACATTGAATTAAAATTGACAATGGAAAGTATAATGAATTTTTTCTTATAAGCAATAACAACAAGCACACAAAAATGCCCAATTTAGATTTAATTTTCAATTTCTGAAGAAATTGCGATTTTTAAACATTATTTTTTCCAATAATTAAAAATATATTTTGCCCAATTTTAGGTATTCATGTAGACATTGATTTCAAGGTCCACGAATAATCGTGAATAAATTATTTTGAAATTGCATTCTGCCTATATATCTTATAATTTTTGCAAACAGAAAATTGCAAAAAAGCTCTTCACAATGAATTTTATATGTTTATGAGATCTAAGAGAGCATAATAATGAATAATATTTTACTTGCAAGCATT
>CABFPE010000042.1:874369-894686 GCA_900660155.1 Hofstenia miamia | reverse complement strand
CTTTATAAAATTAAAGCGTTATAAAATTTTCAACCTTACAGCATTCCCACCAATTTTAAAATTACTTGCCTTTGGGATATTTAATTTTCCTTTTGGTGATTTGTTTTGTCCTTTCGAAAAAAATTACTTGCCTTTGGGATATTTAATTTTCCTTTTAGTGTTTTTTTTTCTTTTTGAAAAAAATTACTTGCCTTTGGGATATTTAATTTTCCTTTTGGTGATTTGTTTTTACCTTTTCACAAAATGAAGTCGGTGATGTTTAATAATACATGAAAGAATTTGCAAAAACAGTCATTGTTAAGATTTGGAAAACGTATGAACATTGGATAAAAAACAATTTTTGAATATATTACATACATTATAGGTGTCAGGTGTCATCATGATAGTATACATTAATTAACATGGTTTTATTACTTTTCTGAAATTAAGTTTATATATACTGTAGATATATATATATATATATATATATATATATACAGTATATATAAACTTAATTTCAGAAAAGNTATATATTCTGAATCATAAAGAGATTCATTGCAAAGAGAATATGTTGTCAACGTTTAATGTTGTTCCCTCACGAGCTAGTCAAGTCTTTTTAATATTCAGTGGTCCATCAAACTCTGGAAAACACATTTGTTGGGAAAATTGATTGATCGTAATTATTGTAACAAGTTCTCAAAGTCAATAGTATTTTACCATCATTTCCAAAGTGGTGTTTATAATAAATTAAATGCAAAAATGAATCAGGTTGAATTTTTCAATGAATACTCGGAAAATGTTATATCTTAGTTATAGTTGGAAGACACTTAAATTGTGGTATTGTATTAATTACTTTAATTCAACTTTAATTCAAAGAAATGCTTCTGGAATGTTTCTATTCAGCTCAGTGCGTGACCATTTACAGTTGAAAACTCTAGGAGCTCAGATGAATATTATGCATGAATTTGTTACTGCATATAAAAAAGCAGTTAGTAAGCCATACGATTATTTGTTTATAAACTTTGCTCAAGACATACCAGACAAATTACGTCTATCTACAAATCTTGAAGTAGTGCAAAAATTCTATGAATTTAATCAAAGAGCCCACTGTTTACAAGTTCCTAGCGACCTGCTCCAGAAAAACTAAGTTAGTTTTGCTAGAAAACAAAGAAATTCTAAATTTAATACCTGGCATTGTCTACAATATCCAACATGGAATCATTCCACTAGGAGATGAACGAAAAACATTTTTAAATCTTCGTCAATACACAGAGACCACACTACTAAAAAAATCAAGTGTTTGAAAAATTTCAATATTAAAAATTCCAATGGTCTTAAATTTTTTAATTGTCTATTACGCATTATGAAAGAGTATATATAATGCTTGATTAAATTTATTTTACACATTATTCTATAATGGCGACAGTTGAAATGGTGCTTATTTCTTTGGAAAATTACAATCATTTAACAAAATACTATAATCAGTCAGTCAACAATGCTATAAAAAACAATACTACACAACAAAGATCAATGATTAATGACAATATACAAGTAAAATTAAATTCTGTTCAAAACACCTACCCTGATGTACAACGCCAGTACAATGATGATGATTTGAAAAAGCTTCTAAAACACCATCACCACATGTTAAATTTCAGTAATAATAATAATGATGATGCATTGAAAGATTTTTAAATGATCCAAATAGAGGTGTTTTTTTACATGGTGATAAGATTTACACTGGTGCTGGTTCAATGTCATAAACAAATTTAAGGATTATGTACAAACACCTAATAAAAGACTGTCAAAACTTGTGTTTGATATTTTAAAGGATATTGGCACTATATCATAAGGTTAAATTGAAATTTCCGAAAATTACCCTGCAAAATGTGAAAAACTTTCTCGCAACAAGTGATGTATATACAATACACAANAGGAGATGAACGAAAAACATTTTTAAATCTTCGTCAATACACAGAGACCACACTACTAAAAAAATCAAGTGTTTGAAAAATTTCAATATTAAAAATTCCAATGGTCTTAAATTTTTTAATTGTCTATTATGCATTATGAAAGAGTATATATAATGCTTGATTAAATTTATTTTACACATTATTCTATAATGGCGACAGTTGAAATGGTGCTTATTTCTTTGGAAAATTACAATCATTTAACAAAATACTATAATCAGTCAGTCAACAATGCTATAAAAAACAATACTACACAACAAAGATCAATGATTAATGACAATATACAAGTAAAATTAAATTCTGTTCAAAACACCTACCCTGATGTACAACGCCAGTACAATGATGATGATTTGAAAAAGCTTCTAAAATACCATCACCACATGTTAAATTTCAGTAATAATAATAATGATGATGCATTGAAAGATTTTTAAATGATCCAAATAGAGGTGTTTTTTTACATGGTGATAAGATTTACACTGGTGCTGGTTCAATGTCATAAACAAATTTAAGGATTATGTACAAACACCTAATAAAAGACTGTCAAAACTTGTGTTTGATATTTTAAAGGATATTGGCACTATATCATAAGGTTAAATTGAAATTTCCGAAAATTACCCTGCAAAATGTGAAAAACTTTCTCGCAACAAGTGATGTATATACAATACACAAGAGAGCTGTGAGGAAATTTCCCCGTCAACATGTTATTGCATTTGGAATTGATCAAATTTGGACTATGGACTTAGCAGTGGTGTACAATAGAGGAATAAAATACTTACTTGTTTGTTATGATATTTTATCTAGAAAATTCCGTGTACAGCATTTGAGAAATAAACCTAGTCAGGTGTTGTCTGCTTTTAAAAAATTTAAGAACTTGCGTAATGTTAAACAAATTTGGATTGATTGTGGAAGTGAATTCATAGGTGATTCCTTCAATTTTTGTAAAAGAAATAAAATTATATTGTATAGTACAAATTCAAACATGAAGGCTGTATGCACAGAAAGAGCTATAAGGAGTCTAAATGAAATTCTATTTAAATATCTACAATTTACCAACAACTTTAAGTATGTAGACAAGCTACAACAAATAGTTAACGTATTGAATTCCCATGTAAATCATACAATTGGAATGACTCTGAATTCTGTGAGAAAAAAACATGTACCATATTTGATTGGAAAATTAATGAGTGTTAATCCATGTTGCCAACAAAAAGCATTATTTCATAATGGTGACTTAGTTAGAATTTCAAAATCAGATCATACTTTTAGAAGAGGATATTTACCACAATTTCAAAATGAGGTTTTCAAAATCAACAAAGTGTTTTCCACAATTCCTGTTACAAATGAAATAAAGTCAATCAGTGACAGGGAAATAATTTCAGGAAAATTTTATCACCATGAATTAACACGAGTTATTAGGAAACGTTCATGGACTAGAATAGATTAGTATAAATATGGAACAAATAAACAAACAGATCATTCAGTATGGAGCAATATTATAGTGAACAGGCAAGTGGTCGAAATTATTTCAGCAATACTCGCCATTGGAACGTATTGCTATACCACTTGTAGTGAGAATGATACCACCATTGAAAAAGGTCATTACTAATGTCAGTGAAGGAATTTTCGATCAAGCAATTTCAGGTGTAAATGACATAGTCTCTGGTGATAATGTAAAAAAAGTGGTAAAACACAGAATTGGAAATGTTGCAAAAAACACAGTAAACAAGCAATCTAAGAAACAACGTAAAGAAATTAGTCAAAATGGTAATGGAATATCTACATCTGATAGAATAACAAAAACTATCAAAACAAGACGTGATGTTAAACAATTTTTAGGCAATGCACAAAGTAGGGGTAAACGTAATATTTTGAAACAAAAAATGCTTAGAATAAAAAAAACTGATGTCTTTAAAAACTTAGTATAAATACACATGTTCATTGGGAATTGTCATTAGTTCAAGTACAGTCATGAGCACCTTCACACATTTGTGTTTGGACATTTTTGAATGAGATAAAGTTTTGGTAAACTTCAATGGTGGTAGCACATAAAAATATTTCCCAATATCGAGGTTTAATAGTCCAATGATTGAATTTAATTTTGGTTCAGAACAAAATGAATAAATTGATCTTATCTGAGATGTTACTGATGCTACTAAATGGGATCATGTTNGCCAAGTTACTATAACACGGGGTGGATCGAATATTGCATTCACACCAATGACTGTGGGTGAAAATGATTATGCACAAGCACACTTTCATTCTGTAAAGGCGTTGGGTTTGAATGATGTAACTGGTATACCATACTCAGATTATAATAAGCATGCAATTATGGTTTTTGATTTGACCAGTATTGCGGAGGCAAATAATGAGGTACTCTACGCCGAATTAAGTGGTGCAAGTATACATCTAACACTAGATTTTGATTCTCCAATAGGCAAGTCACTGGAGGTGATTGTTTTGGGTGAAACATGCTCAAAGCTATACATTAATAAACAATGTAAAATTACAAAAGACTAGAAAGAAAATGAGTTTCATTCATTGTACTGTTGCAAGATGTTGGGAGTAGACAAGATTAGACATGTAGAAGATTGTGTTAATTATACCAAAAATTCTCACTTAAAATTTGCGCATGTTTCAAATTATCTACTACAAAAAAATTTTATACNAGTTTTGGTAAACTTCAATGGTGGTAGCACATAAAAATATTTCCCAATATCGAGGTTTAATAGTCCAATGATTGAATTTAATTTTGGTTCAGAACAAAATGAATAAATTGATCTTATCTGAGATGTTACTGATGCTACTAAATGGGATCATGTTTGTTTAGTAAACAACCCCCTACATTCATTATTTAGTGATTATAATCTTTATGTTAATGGAGTTTTAATACAAACAGGTGATGCAGTTTGGCCACATACTGTAATGATGACAACAGAACTATTAAAGAGTGCAGCACAAGAAAATTCAGTTTTAACACCAAGTGGATATTATTTTGAAAAACGTCCTGATCAATAATTAGATAAGTGTAATAGCCAAGATGGACAATTTCAATGTTTGGCTCTAACACATAAAAGCAAAGTTTTAAACCTCCATGGATCTGTAGCTGTTGATTTTTTCAAAACGAAAAATTATTGATACCAGGAGTTAGCCTTCATCTCAAACTTTTAGGATCCTTGGATAATTTTTCACTAATTTCCAATTCTACCACTACCCCCACTGTATATTACAAAACAGAAATTACAGATGTGACATTGAGTCTAAGGAAGCTATGCATTACAGAAGCTGTGCATCTGGCAATTGAAAAAACATTGTTAACTACACCAGCAACATACTACTTTATGCGAATTCTCACAAGAACATTTATTATTCCGCCTGGTCAAAACTCTCTAATAAAAGAAAATGTATTTTCAAATGAACTGATTCAATGTATTGCTCTAGCACTTGTTCCCAATCTACAATTTACAAGAACACCAGACTAAAACCCATTCTCATATAGATCTAGAGGTCTGTGCCAAGTTACTATAACATGGGGTGGATTGAATATTGCATTCACACCAATGACTGTGGGTGAAAATGATTATGCACAAGCACACTTTCATTCTGTAAAGGCGTTGGGTTTGAATGATGTAACTGGTATACCATACTCAGATTATAATAAGCATGCAATTATGGTTTTTGATTTGACCAGTATTGCGGAGGCAAATAATGAGGTACTCTACGCCGAATTAAGTGGTGCAAGTATACATCTAACACTAGATTTTGATTCTCCAATAGGCAAGTCACTGGAGGTGATTGTTTTGGGTGAAACATGCTCAAAGCTATACATTAATAAACAATGTAAAATTACAAAAGACTAGAAAGAAAATGAGTTTCATTCATTGTACTGTTGCAAGATGTTGGGAGTAGACAAGATTAGACATGTAGAAGATTGTGTTAATTATACCAAAAATTCTCACTTAAAATTTGCGCATGTTTCAAATTATCTACTACAAAAAAATTTTATACATAACATTGGTGTTGAAAGAATTTTGCAACTGAACCCCTATGGTCGACTTATTGGCATAAATAAAATTCTAGACTACATTTGCTGTTGAAATGGTCAAAACTGTTTAGACTTCATGCAATTAACCATGATAGTTATGGCTTTGTTTGGAATTGGCAATGGATATCCAATATTTTACAGGTTTTGGTGTAATTTACCAATTTTGGGTCATTTGCCATCTTTATTGTTTTGGATGTATGTAAAGTTTAGGTATAATGAACTCTACAGATATTTAAATGTTTAATGTATGCTGACGAAATTAGATGTATTATTCTTCAAATCCCATCAATACATTGGTGTTTTTTCAGTGTACACTGTTCAGACTGCATACCACCAAGCCTCTTTTCTAATTTCTAATGCAAGCCCAACCAGCCATCCTGGAACCCATTGGTTGTTGATTATACAAGATGCAAGCAGGAACTTAATATTCAAGGATTCTCTTGGTTGTCCACTAAACCAGTTCCCTGATATTGAACATTACTGTCTAACTATGTATCCTCAATTCCATGTGTATGAAGGTAATCAAAAAACTAAGTTGCAGGGGATATCACCAGATTGCAATGCTTATTGTATTCTTTGTGCTTTTTTATTTTTCAATAATATACCTGAAATATTTGTATTTACTGATTTACCATTTGTTAATGACTTTTTGTGTAGTGATGGACTTAACAAATTAATGTACTTGTAGTCACTTTGTTTATTTTACATGTACAAAATGTTTTGTATAAATAGCATAATCTAAATTTATAATTTTATATACTTTTGCGATATGCCAATTGTTAGTCTACTTTCTGACAACTATCGAAGCAATAACTCAATACATAGTTTTACTACGCATTTGGAAAGACCAATCTATAATGCATCTCATGTGGCTTTGCTAAATATTACCTTTCCCATAGGATTCAATAATATACGAGATCAATTGTGGAGTTTTATCGACGCAAATGGAAATAATCGTGATATTTATGTGAAGGGCGTTCATGTGAAAAATATAGAAGATGTGTTTAGCTTTGTTAACCAAGTCTTAACGAAAATTGAATTGAAGGTTGTTAAATCTGAAGCAAATGACGAAAAAAGTTTTGAAAAACTATTTAGTACTCTTTCACAAAATTTGCCAATGATTACAACAGTACCGAAATTGGATTTTGAAATCACCAGTGGAAGAGTAGTCATAAAAAATGAAACGCCTTATGAATTTGAATTAAATCAGGTAGGTGAAATTTTGGGTTTTGATCGTCACTATCAAATAGTCAATGGTTTGAACACTGCTAAATATAGTTTTGATATTTTAAATAGACTGCATAATATTTTAATTTATACTGATATAGTTACTTGTCAGGATTATCAGAGTGGTAGCATCCCGTTATTGGATCAAATACCCTTATTCACAGTATATAGTGTAAATGATCAGCCATTCATCAATTATAAAAAGACTCATATAATTTATAAACCAACTTCAAAGTCATTCATCAATAGAATTACAATTAGCTTCCATACATCAAATGGTGAGTTCATTCATTTCAATGATACTAGCAGTATTTATTTAACTCTTAATATCAAAGACACTGATGAAATTTAAGCTTAAACAATTTTTAAAAATGTAGAATAAATTGGTTATTTGTTATTTTTAAATGTTAAGTATTAATAACCAATTTATGATAGTAATAATCCAACTTGTGAAAATTCTAGTTTTATATGATTTGAAAGTGTTTTATTTAATAGTTAAAGGGATTTCATGTTTGGTAGATAACAATCTTTACAATTGGATACATTTTTGACATTTGAACAATAGAAAACAAATTACGCATTGTCTGTAGAGAGATGCAACTTTGTACACATAGCAGTATAATGGAATTTTACATGGCTGTACTGTGTTTATAGTTTGTTGCATTTGACATTTGAACAATGCATATAGATAAAACCATAATGTTGACATTACTAAAGCATGCAACTTTATACATAAGTATATGCATAGCCAGCATAATGGAATTTCACATTGATGAAAGACAACTACTCTGAAAGATTTCAAATTTTTCAGCAAGCTATTTTTATAATTAAATCTCAGATATTGTTTTGATTCTTANTATATACTTTATCATAAATAGAAACATCATTTGTTTGATAATAAACATTTTTAATTGATTTTGTTTAAACTTTTATTTATCATGTGTTTTAACCTGTGATCTATCACTTAATTTGTTAATCATTCACTTAGATACGACCATGTGAAATTCAAAATGTGTAAATACACATTGTGTTTGCTTCCTACAGCATTCCCTCAACAACAATAATGATAAACTAACACAATAGACAAATTTAATAGTGTGATATATATGGTCATTATAAGCAAAGTGTAGAATAAATTACATTTTTGTCTTGTCTTAACATGTATGTGGGTTTTACCATGTAAATTTATTAAATATTAGAAATTGTGAGTTTTTGCATAAACTAGTTTTTGGTTTTTTCAGAAAAATTATTTTGCTTTATTACTGAAATAAGCCATTATGCTTCTAATGAGTATTATTATCTCTCTGATTCAAACATTTGTCATAAAATTTTACTGAACAACACAAGTATGTAAAGTAAACATGTAAACTTAATTAATATGGTTTTTCCAATGTCATGTATGTTAATAAAAAAATAAAATGTAATTCCAAAAACGTAAATTCTTTGTATATAGAATGTAAATGGTATTTAAAAATTGTTAATAAAAAAACAAGTATTTAAACTAAATTAAGCCACATAAATAAGCAAGTAATCAAATTGGTTACATTTTAAACAATAGACTGCAAACAATTCTAATATCATGGGATTTTTGAAAATTCCTCAACTCTAAAAAAATTGGTAACATTTTATACAATAGACTGCAAACAAATGTGTTTGCCAACAAATATTACAACAAAAAATTCTGTTGAATCCAATTGAATTGATCATATTTGTGATATTTTCAGTTTTCAAACTATTAATAAGACCAATACAACTATATTTTCTAATTTAATTGACTATTTTCTATCTTATATTTGTAATAAATATAAAACTTATATGTTTGAATCATTTAGTGATCACAATCTTTGCGTTTATGTTAGTAACC
This sequence comes from Hofstenia miamia, assembly GCA_900660155.1. Lineage (NCBI taxonomy): Eukaryota > Metazoa > Xenacoelomorpha > Acoela > Hofsteniidae > Hofstenia > Hofstenia miamia. The sequence goes on along the minus strand of CABFPE010000042.1, from coordinate 885,604 downwards.
AGAACTAGGAAAGTTGTTTCTTCTAGGGACTTTAACAATTTTAATGATAAAAAATTTATAGACCTTTTGAAGAACATATGCTTTAATCTAACATAAACTTTTAATGATGCTGATAGCATGCTGAAATTTATCATGTGTGAAATCACCAAAGCCTTAAAGCAAGTAGCACCACTGCAAACCAAATTAATTAGCACTAAATTAAGACCAGTGATTAGCCAACCCGTGATTCCGATATGATTAAAGAACAGATTATTAAGAAAAATAAACTCTTTGAATTTGTGAAATCAGATCCCGTCAATCTTAATTGGACCAATTATGAGCACACTAAGCAATTAATCCAAAGAGCCGCAAATCTAGGTATGAAACTAATGTAAAAGATTAATTCAAATGATTAAAAATATCTAACCAAAAATGGAATTTTCTTAATAAAAGCATTTGCAAAACTAAAGGTCTAAATATACCATTGAAGAAATAAAGCATGATAATAGGATGTACAAAAATAAGAAGGATTTCGCAAATATTTTAAACAGAAATTTTGAAAATATGGGTAAATTTAATATTAAATTTGAAGAAAATGGAAACTTTTCATCTCAACAACCTGATATACAAAGGAAACAGTTTCATTTCAAATTAATTTCCTATAATGATCTTAGAAATGTAGTAAATAAACTAGATACTAATAAATCTTGTGGATCCAGCAACCTACCATATTGTATAATTAAAAAATATTTTTATATTTTTGAGGAATACCTACTTGTAGCATTTAACCAAAGTATTATAAATAATGACTTTCCTGCCCTTTTAAAGCAATCTGACATTTCACCATAATGCAAAAAAGGAGAAACACTAGATCCATTGAACTACCAACCAATTAGCATAACACACCCTTTCTAAAAAATATTTGAAAAACTTCTAACTGCACAAATGTATAAGTTTATTAGTGACAATCAAATTTTTCAAATAATCAATTTGGATTTCGATCTAAATTCAGTCCATCTGACTCAATTTTATCAATCACAGAAAATATTAAAATAAATTTGAATCACAATTTGTTCACAGCAGTGGCCTTACTTGATGTAAGTAAAGCATTTAACTCAATGAATTTTGATATTTTAAAACAAAAATTTAGGTGACAAGGTTTTAGTTTCAATGCAATAAATTATATTAAGAGTTTTGTAAGCAATCACAAGCAACAAATTAAAATTGCCCATATTTTTTCACAGTATACTACTACAAATTATGGTGTGCCCCAAAGAACTGTATTAGGATTAGGACCCATTCTATTTGCATTATACATAAATGATATTTCAAAATAGTTGCCAAATGGAACTATTTACCAATACGCAGATGATACTTGTATTACAAACAGCAAAAATCCTTTTGAGGCAACTAAGCATTTGACAAAAGATATTGAAAACCTCGTAACATATTTCAGTTGTAATAAACTAAAATCAATTGTGACAAAACTCAATTTATCATCTTTTCATCTAAACAACAACAGCTTACTGAAAATATTAAAATTAATGTTTGTGATAATGAAATTAGTCAAAGTAAATGTGTAAACTATCTAGGTGTATTAATAGACAATGACTTAAAATTCGATAATTTCTTCTCCCATAAATTAAAAAAGAAGTGGCATGTGGAATAAAATATTAGTACTATTTGTGCCATGTAGGAAAATCATCGCATGTAGAACTAAATCATTCATTTGTCATAAGTCAATTTAATTACTGTGCTTTTCTTTTTCAAAATCTCACATTGCAAAAACGTTCATCATTAGCAAAAATGTTTAACTGCGCATTTAGAAGACTTAATTATATTGAAGAACATGAATCCATGAGATCAGCATATGATACTTTGGCCCTCAGTTTCTTTATTCAGTATCAATCTTTATGTATAATTCACAAATTTATTCACTAAGTTTTCTTAATAATTACATCAAAATCAATAAAAGAAGTAAAACACTTTTTAGCATCAATAATCATCAAGATTCATTTTTTTTAAATGTTCAATCTTATGGAATGATTTAAGCATTGATATAAGATGTGAGAAAAGCTTTTAAAACTGCCCTTTAATTAATATTGCATATTTAAATAGTTTTGTAAATATTTTTATATACATTTAAGCAATAAATTTGCTTTGACTCTATATATTAAACTCAACCCAGGACAAATTCTAGAAGAATTGCAAATAGAAAATAAACTAAAAACTACTTTAATAACTATAAATTTGTTTATCTCAATGCTAGAAGCCTCAATTCAAATGGAATGATTTTCTAAACTTAATAAATAAGATAGGACAAAACACAATATTCATAATTACTGAAACTTGGTTACAGCTTAACACTGATCCTAATTTGTTTAATCATGACCAACATTATTATGACATTTTCATAAAAACTGATTAGGTAAAGGTGGCAGGCTCATGAATTTAGCTCCCAAATAATTATAACTGGTACATAAATTAGAATATGAATTAAAACACGATATATTTGAATCACTCTGGATAAAAATTATATCATTTGAAAATAAATGTCATAAAGAACTGATTAATATCACATAAAATCCCAATAATACTATTATCATATTGACTATTTAAAATTTAAGGCAAATAAAGTGTCCAAAATAAGTGATCTCTACTATTTTATAAATATATTTGGTGACTTTAATATAAATTATTTTAGTAATCTTGAAAAAATCATTAAAAGAATTTTGCACAACATATGATTTTCATTGTTTAAATACTGACTGTCCTACATGGCATAACAATTTAATTGATTACTTTCTAACAAATTCCTACTTAGTTTTTAAATCCTTCATGTTTGAATCATTCAGTGACCATGCTCTTTGCACATATATAAGTAATATAAATACCAAAGCCAATAAAATTAAAATAATTATTCAGATGAAATAATGGAAACACTTTTGAAAAACATATTGTTCAACTATATATACACAGTAAAATCTGGATCTTGCATAATTAATTATATTTCAAAAGAAATTTGCAATGCAGTTAATAAAGGGGCACTAATTAAGTTCCACAAAGTAAAATTAAAAGTGCTTAAGTTTGCTTTATCAAATGCTGACAATAGTGACATACATGAACTAGTAAGTATTAAAAGAAAATTGTTTGATCTCGTTCAAACAGAAATTGTTTGATCTCGTTCAAACAGAACTGACAACAACTAATTGGACTAATTACGAAAAATCAAAGAGGATTATTAAACAATTAAGAAATAAAAAATCTGCCTTAAAACAAAAAAGGTTCTTCAATATAATAAATAATACAAATGGCGATATATTCATAAAATTTTGGGAAAAAGTAAAGGAATTTCAACTGATATTAATGAATTAAGTATTGATAACCAAACTACAACAGAAAAAACAAGAATAATAGACCACCTAAATACAACATTTAAGGAACTTGGCAATTTCAATTGTCCCCAACATAAGAGAAAGAAAAATATTAATAAATTCCCAGGAAAAACATACTTTTCTTTTAGACTTATAAATACAAATGAACTAGAAACCATAATAAAAACTTTAGACACAAATAAATCAAAAGCATCCTATAATCTTTCAATCCTTATTATTAAATGTCATTTTCATATCTTTAGTGAACATCTTCTATTTGCATTTAACCAATGCATTATTGATAATGAATTACCAGATATATTTAAGAAATCTGACATAAGCCCTATATATAAAAAGGTGACTCTCTAAATGTACAAAATTATAGGCCCATTTGCATTGGCCATCCCCTTAGTAAGCTATTTGAAAAATTATTAAATAATCAAATAAATGTATATTTGATATCAGAAAATATTCTTTCAAAAAAACAATTAGGTTTTTGTAATGGTTATAGCACTCAAGATGCAATTTTATCAATATCACAACAAATAAAACCTAATGTGTCCCAAACAAATGTAGTTGTTTGCAATACTTGATTTGAGCAAAGCTTTTAACTAAATGAATTTTGACATATTAGGGGACAAATTATTATATTATAACTTTGATAATAAATCTGTTAACTTAATAATGACTTTCCTTAAAAATCAGCAGCAAAGAGTTACACTTAATGGTAAAAAATCAAAATATATTATGACGCACCATGGAGTTCCACAGGGCACAGTTCTCCACCTAAGTAGTATGAATTGGGTCGTACCCTGTGCCACAAATGACCTTTTCACCTTGGCAGGGATGTCTGGCGTGGCTATGATGTAATTGTGTACTTTGGCCATCTGTGTATCTTTGACGTCATTGGAACATATTCTCTTTTGTTATATTTGTTGGCAAACACATTTGTTTGTAGTCTATGGTATAAAATGTAACCAATTTTTTTGAGGTTGAGGAATTTTTGAAAATCCATGAGATTGTTGCAGTCTATTGTTCAAAATGTAACCATTTTTTTTTTTCATATTACATAATTTTTAAATACCATTGACATTCTATATACAAAGAATTTATGCTTTTGGAATTACATTTTATTTTTTTATTAACATACATGACATTGGAAATACCACATTAATTTAGTTTATATGTTTATTTTACATACTTGTTTTATTCATAAAATTTAATAACCAATGTTTGAATCAGAGAGATAATAATACTCATTAGAAGCATAATGGCTTATTTTGGTAATAAAGCAAAATAATTTTTCAGAAAAAACCAAAAACTAGTTTATGCAAAAACTTTCAATTTCTAATATTTAATAAATGTACATGGTAAAACCCACATGCATGTTTAAGACAAGACAAAAATGTAATTTATTTTACACTTTGCTTATCACACTATTAAATTTGTCTATTGTGTTAGTTTATCATCATTGTTGTTGAGGGAATGCTGTAGGAAGCAAATGCAATGTGTATTTACCCATTATGAATTTCACATGGTCATATCTAAATGAATGATTAATAAATTAAGTGATAGATCACAGTATAAAACACATGATAAATAAAACTTTAAACAAAATCAATTAAAAATGTTTATTATCAAACAAATGATGTTTCTATTTATGATAAAGTATATAATTAATTTAACATCAGACTGCAAATTCGCAGCAATTTATTAAAATAAAATTGATTCTGTTTTAAAAGAAATATCTGTAAAACTAACTAGAGATAATATTGCAAAAAGTTTTAAGAATTAAAACAATATCTGAGATTTAATTATAAAAATAGCTTACACAAAAAGTTTAAAATCTTTCAGAGTAGTTGTCTTTCATCAATGTGAAATTCCATTATGCTGGCTGTGTATATTCTTATGTGTTGAAAGTTGCATGCTTTAGTAATGTCAACATTATGGTTTTATCTATATGCATTGTTCAACTGTCAGAATGTAGCAAACTATAAACACAGTACAGCCATGTAAAATTCCAATATTCTATAATTTGTTATCTATTTTTCAACTGTCAAAAATGTATCCAATCATAAAAATTGTTATCTACCAAACATGAAATCCCTTTACAATAATAACAATTAAATAAAACACTTTCAAATCATATAAACCTAGAATTTTTTCACAAGTTGGAAAGCAATCTCAATTACAGCATGATTTTCCCAATTTATACAATTATGTAAATGAAAGATGCTAGTAGTAAGAGACAGGCTAGACCCCTCCCCATTGGGACACCCTGAAGTTCTTGTAACACCCATGACTATTTGCCATGTGGAAATGAAGCAATCCTATTGGAGGCCATCTAGTGATGAAATATTTTTGACAAACTAAATTGAGCAAATTAATTTTTTGGACAATTTGTTTAGACCAAAGTGAGAATTTTTGATTTTTAGGATTTAGGCAAACTGATATTTTTTATGACAAATTTCACTTAGGTGTGTTTGTTGTAACAATGTTTAAACATACAACACAATGTTTTAAGGAAAACAATTCATAGATGGAAAACCCAAATATGATGTGTTATTTGCATTTGAGCATGTTTCCAAACATGTTAATATTGATCAAAACAAATATGCAAGAGGTGGAAAACAGCAATTTCTTTAGCAATTGTATATAAATTGTAAAAGCATACATTACACAATGGCTCTGAGTGATGAAGTTCAGCATTGTGCAATCTTCAAGTTTCCATCTTCATTCTAAAATATGACAGCACTTCCACATTCACCCAGGAGGTGGCTGCCAGAAATGCATTAAGCCATTTATTTAATGTGGCTGACTTTTCCTAGGAGGCCTATTGTTACCATGGACGTAAATCATAAGCAATGAAAACAATAATAACCATTCCAAATTAAATATCTAGTGACATTTGATAATAACCAAGTACTATATAAAAATGTAAGCTCAGTTGGTGAAAAGTGATATTACATCAATGGACATAGGTGAATAAGCCATTAACACATAAACATCACATTAAAACAAAAACAGGTATGATGGAAAGAGAAATATTGCATCAATGTATATAGGCAAATAAAATATACCATTAACACATAAAAATCTTTTTAAAACAAAAAGCATGTTTGATGAAAATAGAAATATTACATCAACATATATAGGTGAATAAAATAAATCATTGACACATAAAAATCATTTTAAAATAAAAATGTTATGAAATTGCATTTGTACCAGTTGAATGTGTTTGGATATGATGAGGAAGACAGTCAAAATTTTCCCTTGATTGACATACCACAATAATGTATATTTTGTCATCCAACAAATGAATAGTGCTTTAACATAGTAAATGCTTTTGTAAGCATTTCACACAACTCAAAAAACATGCTAGATTTCAAACAAGGCATCATGATTGATAAAACAACCAACTGCATGTTTTTCACAATTTCACCTTATTTTGTTGACTTTTGCATAGCTACATACATCACTATGGTTTTCTGCTTTGTAACTTTAATGTGTAAATATGATGACACAGTCATTATTCATAGTTGATGATTTTTCCATCATTATATATGATTTCCAATTGTTAAATTTGTAAACTCCATGATGCATTCGCCATTTTAAACATGCAAATATTGGTAAATTGGTAAACAAAGTTAGTTAATTTGATCTTTTAACATTTATAATTAAAAATCCACTTGAATTCACTACTCTGAAAACTATTAGCACCTTCAATCTGTTGCATGTCAAGATGATTATTTGATAAACAAAATCCTTTAAAGTGAAAACATCTTTAATTGGGTTGAAAAATGCTTTAAATTATGTGTTCATCATTAAAAACTGAAACCACATATTACTATGAAATGTCAAGTAAAGTAGAACAAAAAACAGAGAAATTTTGAAAACATCAGCACTATTTTAAAAATTAATTCTATTTTACTAATTATTTATTGTAAATTTTTTGGTAAATTTATTTTTTCAAGTTAATTATTTTGTTAATTTATTTTTCTTGCAATTCATTTCTTTGCTGAGAGATTTGAATTATAGCATTTTACCAAAAACAAATTACTGTTAAAAAAGCATCCAACACTTTATTCAATGGAAAGATGAATTTATCACAAAAATGTCAATACATATTCTTTCCCCAACATTAAATTACTTGTCACCAGTTGTGAAGGAGTTGGCATTTTAATGCTATGAAGGAAGAAATTCTTTTTACAGTCTTTGCTATCATTTTTTCATTTTGTAATTTAGTTTCTTTATGCATTGCATTGATAATATATGTAGTGTTTTCATTTTGCAAATTAAGACTTTATTGACGTTAAACATGTACAAGAAATCATTTTTCACTTAATCATATTATTTAATTGTAAAATAACTTACCTGTAGTGGAGAAATTCAACCATCCTTGACTCAATCTCTGTAAAAATTGAACAATGCATTACATTTTCCAACTCAGAAAAATAATTTTAGTAGATTTATTTAATTAAAAACACAAATGTATAGAGTTTACACAAATGCTACAAAACTTTATGTTTATTCCATTGATATATGATTGTGACGCAGGTTTATAAATTAGATTTTGTTTTTTCATGACAGTGCTTTGTTTTACAACATATCTCAGCATCAAGGAAATTTATCTTTTTTGCAAATGAATGGTTGGCATACTAATAGGGTTTTGTTGTTTTTGCAAATTATTGATGTTTTACTAGATATAATGATCAGATGCACACCTGCATCCCCTAGTATTTATTAAATTTATATCTCTTTACATGGTGGCTCAAATATATCCAATCTAGCATTGTAATTCATTTAACCCTCCAGGGCTTTATGTGTTTAATAATGGCATATATTTCATCTTTTTCATGGTGAATGATTGACAAAATGCAAAACCATGCTATGTGTTATAAATTTAATTATTAGTATGAAATGCATCAGTACATCTGATCACTAAGGCCTCTAACATGAAAATTAATCAATATCTCTCTGTTGTATGATGGTATGATTATATCTCCAATTTCTATTGAAGTTTGATTAAACATGCTTTGCTAATATTTGCACTATATGTTATGCATGTACACAAGATGGAATTATAGTAACAACCAAATGTCATAACAAATATGGTTAGAAAGGCGTTATACCCTCTAAGAGACATTACCATTAATTGCTTTGCAATTTCATCAAAAAATTTTTTGTGATCAAAAAAGCGTTTGTCACATTTGTTTGACAGGTGCTAATTGATTAATCACAACCCAATGTTAATTCATGAATAATATAAAAGGGGGGCGTGGTTACAGAGTGCAGTTATTTGCACATTATATAATCAATCTATGAATAATTTTAGAATTTACATGTGTACATGTTGGAGGATTTGTTATATATGCTAGCAATCTTAATGAATAATGTATACTAACATTATATCTCATTATTAATGGGTGGTTGTATTGAATCAAGTTAAGTCTATGACATATCATAGTATTTGGAATAAATTAGATATATAGAATGTTGTAATTGGCATTACACCAATCAATTTCTGACATGGCTTTATCTGTTCAAATCTGGTCCATCCAAAGTATTCCTTATTTTTTCATGGTTTTAGCTAAAAAATTGATAATTTATGTAAAATATATGCAAGGAGAAAATAAATCTAACAAGGAATATGTATTTATACTTTCTAAAATAAATATACACTCTAAATTTGGATTACAACCAAAATATTTCAATGTTTTATTCTGACAACAAAGAACTTTAAGTCCAATTAACATTTTAAACCATACATCAGCTTGATGTGCAAATCATTTGAGAAGAAAAAACAATTTNTTGTTTTTGCAAATTATTGATGTTTTACTAGATATAATGATCAGATGCACACCTGCATCCCCTAGTATTTATTAAATTTATATCTCTTTACATGGTGGCTCAAATATATCCCATCTAGCATATTAATTCATTTAACCCTCCACTGCTTTATGTGTTTAATAATGGCATATATTTCATATTTTTCATGGTGAATGATTGACACATTGGAAAACCATGCTATGTGTTATAAATTTAATTATTAGAATGAAATGCATCAGTAAATCTGATCACTAAGGCCTCTAACATGAAAATTAATCAATATCTCTCTGTTGTATGATGCTATGATTATATCTCCAATTTCTATTGAAGTATGATTAAACATGCTTTGCTAATATTCACACTATATGTTATGCATGTACACAAGATGTAATTATAGTAATTACCAAATGTTATAATAAATATGGTTAGAAAGGCGTTATACCCTCTAAGAGACATTACCATTAATTGAAGGCATAAACTATTTCTGATTCCCATTTCCCCCCATGGAGAAGATATTCAAATAACTAGTCATTAGTCATTGCTATAAAAATATATCTATATGTGTATGTTCTAGAATATTTTAATGATTTGAACAAACATAATTTTGTTGGTTGTATAAACAACATGGAAAAAAGATAATTTCACATTTCAAAACATAAACACACATTGTTCTAGTTAACATGAGGGAAATTTTCAACATTTCTGCATGCTAATGAGCTTTTTTAAACTTTTGCATACATTTCTAAGACACAAAATGCTCACCTAATGAACCAATGCATAGCTTTAATGTAAATTAGATAAATGGATGGTTGTAATTGGCATTACACCAGTCAATTTCTGACATGGGTCTATCGGTTCGAATCCGGTCCATCCAAAGTATTTCTTATTTTTTCATGGTTTTAGCTAAAAAATTGATAATTTATGTAAAATATATGCAAGGAGAAAAATAAATCTAACAAGGAATATGTATTTATACTTTCTAAAATAAATATACACGCTAAATTTCAGCATAATACTTGGATTACAACCAAAATATTTCAATGGTTTATTCTGACATTGAAGAACTTTAAGTCCAATTAACATTTTAAACCATACATCAGCTCGATGTGCAAATCATTTGAGAAGAAAAAACAATTTCCGTTTTACAAAATAATTTTTACCGTAGGGCCGCACTTTGTATGAGTTGAATACACACTGCAAATTGTAAACTGCTCACCAATGGACAACTCATAGTGATATGTATTTTACATAACAAGGTTCTTCTGAAACTGAGTTAAGTTCACTGACTATAGCAGAATATGATAATTTCTCGGGAATCAATACAATACATGCAAGGGGTTACACATCGCCTTTTCAAATATGCTATTATTTTTCATTTGTAAAATTCCATTCGTTTTGGTAATATTCAAATCCAGAAAAACGAGAGATATTTCATTACAAGTGTAATATATGATAAAAACAAACTCATTTTTGGAAAAGTAAAACATGGGTTATGCATAAAGACGAGTTAACTTTACAGACGTGTGATATCAAAACTTACATGATAAAGGCAATTTCACTTTTCTGAAAAATTATACATGCAATCTTGCTAGTAGGATTTATACATATGCATGCTGCTTTCATTAATAATATATTTAATGACGTTGATCACACACAAGTTCTATATAATTTATAAAAATGTAACCCATTCTGCTTAATATGAGTCTTCATGACACTCTTGCTGTGTGTTATTGAACGTTGAAATCTCTGACATACAAAGAGAATTTCACATTTCAAAGCATGAAAATGCCTTACCATAGTAAATAAGAAGGCATCCTCCCCAATTAATCTTCCCACAAAGATTTATTTTTGCATTAAAAACATGCTGTTCTAGTTAAAATGACGGAATTGTCAGCTTTTCTGTCTACTAATGAGCTTTGTTGAAATTATACATATGTTTCCAAGATTGAAGTAAATTAGGCATGGTATAGTTATAAAAATGATATTATGCCTGGCAATGTTTTAACATAAATAGAAGCATGTAAAAATAAATCTGACAAGGAATATGTATTGG
>CABFPE010000042.1:863709-874346 GCA_900660155.1 Hofstenia miamia | reverse complement strand
TTTTAAAATATCAATCAATTTGCATACAAAGCAACTAATTTATTAACAATACTTAGGAAATGTTTTGCAATTAGGCTAATTTGTTTAGATGTTTATTATACACTTATGTAAACTTTGCATGTACATGACCAAATATTATTCCAAATACTATGATATGTCATAGACTTAACTTGATTCAATACAACCACCCATTAATAATGAGATATAATGTTAGTATACATTATTCATTAAGATTGATAGCATATATAACAAATCCTCCAACATGTACACATGTAAATTCTAAAATTATTCATAGATTGATTATATAATGCGCAAATAACTGCACTCTGTAACCACGCCCCCCTTTTATATTATTCATGAATTAACATTGGGTTGTGATTAATCAATTAGCACCTGTCAAACAAATGTGACAAACGCTTTTTTGATCACAAAAAATTTTTTGATGAAATTGCAAAGCAATTAATGGTAATGTCTCTTAGAGGGTATAACGCCTTTCTAACCATATTTGTTATGACATTTGGTTGTTACTATAATTCCATCTTGTGTACATGCATAACATATAGTGCAAATATTAGCAAAGCATGTTTAATCAAACTTCAATAGAAATTGGAGATATAATCATACCATCATACAACAGAGAGATATTGATTAATTTTCATGTTAGAGGCCTTAGTGATCAGATGTACTGATGCATTTCATACTAATAATTAAATTTATAACACATAGCATGGTTTTGCATTTTGTCAATCATTCACCATGAAAAAGATGAAATATATGCCATTATTAAACACATAAAGCCCTGGAGGGTTAAATGAATTACAATGCTAGATTGGATATATTCAAGCCACCATGTAAAGAGATATAAATTTAATAAATACTAGGGGATGCAGGTGTGTATCTGATCATTATATCTAGTAAAACATCAATAATTTGCAAAAACAACAAAACCCTATTAGTATGCCAACCATTCATTTGCAAAAAAGAAACTTCACAGAAAATTTTTAGTGATGGAATTATATATTTAAAGAAAAATCAGCAAAATTCTTGAGTGAGACAAAAACATTGTTCAATTTTTACATGGAAGGTGTGGTAATTTATTTGGTAATATAAATCTTGTTATAATTTCAATAACAAATATCATACTAATGTTGTTTAATTATGGAAATATGCTAGGATTTTATGGAGAGATATATCCAAACACAATAACCAATGCATACTATGAACGCGAGATATATGCTGGAAATTGTGTTTTAATGGTATAAATCAACATTGTAGAACATCAATTTGCTGGACGCAGACAATTACCCTTATTGGATAAAATTCCTTGATGCTGAGATATGTTGTAAAATAAAGCACTGACATGAAAAAATGAAATATAATGTATAAACCTGCGTCACAATCATATATCAATGGAATAAACATAAATTTTTGTAGCATTTGTGTAAACTCTATACATTTGTGTTTTTAATTAAATAAATCTACCAAAATTATTTTTCTGAGTTGCAAAATGTAATGCATTGTTCAGTTTTTACAGAGATTGAGTCAAGGATGGTTGAATTTTTTCCACCACTGGTAAGTTATTTTACAATTAAATAATACAATTAAGTGAAAAATGATTTCATGTACATGTTTAACTTTAATAAAAATTTCCTGGTGAGACTTAATTTGCAAAATGAAAACACTACATATATTATCAATGCAATGCATAAAGAAACTAAATTACAAAATGAAAAAACAATAGCAAAAACTGTAAAAAGAATTTCTTCCTTCATAGCATTAAAATGCCAACTCCTTCACAACTGGTAACAAGTAATTTGATTTTGGGGAAAGAATACGTATTGACATTATCATGATAAATTCATCTTTCCATTGAATAAAGTGTCGGATGCTTTTTTAACAGTAATTTGTTTTTGGTCAAATGCTATAATTCAAATCTCTCAGCAAAGAAATGAATTGCAAGAAAAATAAATTAACAAAATAATTAACTTGAAAAAATAAATTTACCAAAAAATTTACAATAAATAATTAGTAAAATAGAATTAATTTTTAAAATAGTGCTGATGTTTTCAAAATTTCTCTGTTTTTTGTTCTACTTTACTTGACATTTCATAGTAATATGTGGTTTCAGTTTTTAATGATGAACACATAATTTAAAGCATTTTTCAACCCAATTAAAGATGTTTTCACTTTAAAGGATTTTGTTTATCAAATAATCATCTTGACATGCAACAGATTGAAGGTGCTAATAGTTTTCAGAGTAGTGAATTCAAGTGGATTTTTAATTATAAATGTTAAAAGATCAAATTAACTAACTTTGTTTACCAATTTACCAATATTTGCATGTTTAAAATGGCGAATGCATCATGGAGTTTACAAATTTAACAATTGGAAATCATATATAATGATGGAAAAATCATCAACTATGAATAATGACTGTGTCATCATATTTACACATTAAAGTTACAAAGCAGAAAACTAGTGATGTGTGTAGCTATGCAAAAGTCTCAACAAAATAAGGTGAAATTGTGAAAAACATGCAGTTGGTTGTTTTATCAATCATTATGCCTTGTTTGTTCAACTGATACAAATGCAATTTCATAACATTTATTTTCACCAAATACATTTTTGTTTTAAAACGATTTTTATATGTGAATGATTTATTTTATTCGCCTATATATGTTGATGCAATATTTCTATTTTCACTAAACATGTTTTAGTTTTAAAATGATTTTTATATGTGAATGATTTATTTTATTCACCTATATATGTTGATGCAATATTTCTATTTTCACTAAACACGTTTTAGTTTTAAAATGATTTTTATATGTTAATAGTTTATTTGCCTATATATGTTGATGTAATATTTCTATTTTCATCAAGCATGCTTTTTGTTTTAAAATGATTTTTATGTGTTAATGGTTTATTTTATTTGCCTATATACATTGATGCAATATTTCGTTTTCCATCATACCTGTTTCTCACTTTGGTCTAAACAAATTGTCTAAAAAATTAATTTGCTCAATTTAGTTTGTCATAAATATTTCGTCGCTAGATGGCCTCCAATAGGATTGCTTCATTTCCACATGGCAAATAGTCATGGGTGCTACAAGAACTTCAGGGTGTCCTAATGGGGAGGGGTCTAGCCCATCTCTTACTACTGATGCTACAAAACTAAAATGTTAATAAAGTAAAATGATTTATCAATCACAATCTCTGGTAAAAATGAAATAAATATTTTTTCAATACATTTTTCTCATTGAATTCAAGAATAAAAATGTTTCAAGATTGTTCATAACATGTTTTGTAATAGTGTCATAAATTGGTTGTTAGCATTTATTGATACACATATATACAAAACATTTAAAAATATAAATTTTATATTATAAGAAATGGCTTACATTTTAAAATTTTATTGGTGTCTTTTATATTAAGAATTAAATAAATACCTGGTATACGACTTTTCCACGTTAGTAGATTTACATTTTTCCGATTTTTTTTCACTTTTGTGACTTACATTTCTTTTCCGACGTTTTCCATTTGCCTTGATGATTTGTTTTGTCCTTTCGAAAAATATACTTGGCTTTGGGATATTTAATTTGCCTTTTGGTGATTTGTTTTGTCCTTTCAAAAAAAATTATTTGCCTTTGGGGTATTTAATTTTCCTTTTGGTGATTTTTTTGTAAATTCAAAAAAAATTACTTGCCCTTGGGGTATTTAATTTTCCTTTTGGTGATTTGTTTTGTCCTTTCGAAAAAAATTACTTACCTTTGGGATATTTTATTTTCCTTTTGGTGATTTGTTTTGTCCTTTCGAAAAAAATTGCTTGCCTTTGGGATATTTAATTTGCCTTTTGGGGATTTGTTTTCTCCTTTTGAAAAAATTATTTGCCTTTGGGATATTTAACTTAAATATAAATTTTAAGACATTCTACAAATCAATGATTGTTAAAGTACTTGCAGTTGATTAATAGTTTATGAATTTTAAAATAAAAACTTTATAATTATTGAGAAAGTTAACATTCACATTTTTCTTCAGTCAATGAGTAAATTTTGATAATCTCAAATGAATGCATAATGCCATCTCAAAAACGAATCAATTAGATGTCATGAAACTTGCAAAACATTTTAATTTACAAAAAGACTAACACGTTTTCATAAAAAAATACATTGACGCAAACATGATTAAATTGATTGATTTTAAAAAACACATAGTCGTAAACAGTTTGCATGAAAAGACGCAAAATTTTTAAATTGAATATGAACATCAAAGCTATATTAAATAAATTTAAGCATACATATAGTACATACGACTTAAATTAATATATACTTCTAATTGCTTATGAGACTATAAAAACACACCAGCAATTGTTAAATGATTTAAACTACATTTTGTACATTAGGTATTAAAACAACTTTGGAACATTTTCTAAATATAGAAATAAATAGCTTAAATTACAATTATCAGAAACTAATAAAGTGAAATAAATACTTTTTCAAGGCGATTTACTCATTGTATTCAAATGTAAAATACATATCTCACAATATGCAATTAGGAAAACCAGATTTTAACTTAATTTGCCTATTAAATGTTTTCAAAACATATAGAGATTGAGCATTTTTAAAAATAAATCTGATCTTGTTAGAGTTTCTAAGACATAGCATTGGAGAGAATGCCAATATATTTCGGATTTCCAAGCATTTTTCCACGATTTGTGAGTCTAAAATATGTATATTTATTACTAGATTTAGCTTCAGATTTTGATGTATTGCTACGGGTTTTAATACATCTGAAGTGTTTCCTTTTGTTATGGTTTCACTAGTACATTTCTTTAACACACTTGACAAATATTGGTTTTGCATAACGTTTTGACTTTGCATACACCTCAACTTTACGTTTCTAAATGCATAGATCTCAAAATTATATCCCAAAAAGGTTATTAATCAAATAATGTGAAAGAAGAAATTGACCTTAGATATTGTTATGTTTTAAGTTTTGTTTTTTGGATTTATTTTTTCTACGATTCTTTCAGATTGATATGTGATTAGAAATAATTCTCCTTTAAAAATTGATTTTCATCAAGTCTAATTTAAATTTTTGTTAGCAAAGATGTTAAATGTGTACAAACATTATGAAATTTTATAGTAATTCGAAATCAAATGAAACAAAATTTGTAATATTAACTTTTTAAAATACAAAAATAACTTACATTATTGAATGAATTCAACCGTCACCATTTGAATCATTGTGAAAACTGAATAATGTGTTTTATTAAATGTTTAAGAAAGCTATATGTATATATGGATTAATATACCTTTTCTATATATATATATATATACATACAATATAAGTTCTGTTAAATATAGAACAATTTCTGGGTAATAACAAGAATTTATGAAATTTAATACTAGTGCTATTATTCATTGTACATAACAAGTTCATTAACAAAAATTATGTGATTATTTCAATATACTAGTCCTTTCAATGGTCTAAAACTACAAACGTACGCTTTAATATTATTTAGAGTTTGGCTATGTAATGTATGAATATTCACATCTTTAGTCACCCCTCCTCATTATTCATGAATTATATGTGGGCAATGACTCATCAACTAGCACACGTCAATCAATTTTTATACATGTGTGCGAACGCTTTTTGCTGAAATTGCAAAAGCAAGTTTCAGAAAAAAATTTTTTTGTGACTGATTACTTTGTAATCTGTCACCAAAAAAAGCGTTCGCATACTATTAACTACTTAGGTGTTGAAGTTGATAATGATTTAAATTTCGAACAATTCTTCATGGCTAAAATTAAAAATAATGGCTTCTGGAGTTAGGAATTTTTATCATCTCAGAAATATTTCAAACACAAACAATTAATAAATGCACTCTGCCTTTCACAATTTCAATATTGTTCATTCCTCTTTACAAATATTAATTCAAAACATCGCACACCCCCTATCTAAAACTTTTAATTGGTCCCTTAAAATACTCAATTTTGCACAAAAACATGACAATGCATCGGATTACCGATTAAAATACAAAATATTATCTCCTTTCTATCAAATTCAAATGCATATGTTATCAATATTATTCAAATTCAAATTTGGTCAAGCCGCAATTTCGTTTTTAAAACAGTATACATTAAATTAAATGAACGGTCTCAAACATTGTTATGCTTGGATAAACATTCTAGTAGTTTTCACCACACAGCAACTAAATTATGGAATAACTTAAATAGAGAAATTAAATCTAAAATAAATTACAAGAAATTCAGAAAGAAATTGCGAACACACTTAATAGACAATGCCTACTTAGCGACAACAATACATTACATTTATTTGAAAAATTTTGTATAAGATGCAAATACACACACACACACGCACAAACAACACATACACACAGACACACAAATTTTAATATTATATATATTTATTATATTTGTAAATAGGTTTCGTAGTTGTGTAGTTTATAGTTTTTTTGTACTAGTTTTTTGTAGCAATAAATTGCTTTTGAATTATATTATTATTATTATTATTATTATTATTATTATTATTAATCCTCTCTGTGATATTCTGAGTGTATATATTTGATATTCTACCAATTAAAACTAGCCAACATTATACCGGTTTACAAAAAAGACGACCCAAATGTATGCTCTAATTATCGCCCTATTAGCAAAATTTTTGAGAAACTACTCTCTGATCAAATTAATGAACATTTCACTAAGTATAATATCTTATCCAAAACGCAGTTTGGATTTTGGAAATGAATATCTACTAATGATGCATTGATTTACGCCACTGAAAAATGGAGAAAAGATATTGATGACAAAAAGGACTGTACTATAGCATGTCTTGATTTATCAAAAGCATTTGATTCTCTAAACCATAAAATTCTTATTTCTAAAATTAAAAAGTTATATTTTTCAGCTAGTAGTATCGACTTAATCTCAAGTTATTTAAACAAAAGAAAGCAAAGGGTAAAATTGCGTAACCATTTCTCAGATTGGATTTCGTTAGAAAAAGGTGTTCCACAAGGGACAATCTTGGGACCACTACTATTAAATATTCACTCTAGTAACTCTGTCAACGAGATTCAGTAGACATAATTGAAAAAAATTGTGCAACACTAGCAAATTTTTATATCACACAAACTAATAATTAAAATTTCAAAAACACAATTTTGTATAATAAAAAGTTAAAATAGTACATCCAATTTCACACTAAGTTTCAATAAGGAAACTATAAAACAAATTACTTATTTTAAATATCTAGGGGTTATTTTGGACAGCCACTGAAATTTTCATAAGCAATTAGATACCACAAGATAAAAATGGCAATTTCAGAATAAGTAATTTTTCTCACCGTCTAACCATTAATGCAAAAGTGCAGCTTATTTATGCTTTAGTCTTAAGTCATCTAAATTATGCTTGCATATTATATACAGGAAGTGACACACACTATCTCAGAAAATTTGAAATACAAACAAATTGGGCAATTAATATTACAATAAGCTGTATGAAGAAAAAACGAACAGTTTGCGATGACTTCAAAGAAAACTTTTCTAAGCCAATAATGACAATTTATAAAACATCTTTATGTACGTTCTACAAAATTCTTAAAAAAATCGCTCTTTACAATTCAATAAATTTCCCTAATTACAAAACTCTATATTTTCATAGTAAATGCATCGTAGTTATAGGGTAAGCAAAATTGAAGAAAAAACAAATGCAAAATTCTTATATTAATATCTCAATCTGTCTTTGGAATGAATTGCCTACAGAAATTACGAAAGCCAAGTTTCCAAAAACCTTTAAAACTAAAATAATGCAATTATATAAATAGCATAGGCCTAAATTGTTCGAATATAAGTGGAGAGGTGTCAAATTTATTAACACTGACTATAGTACTAAAAGAAATTGAAATACCGTGATTTAAGTGTACATGCATATTTTAGACGCACTTTTGTATTGTGAACAATATTTATTTTGTTAAATTTAGTACAAAATATAGTTTCTTTTCTACTTCTTCTACTTTGTAAAATTTCACAGGCCATTCGGAAATATCCAAGGCTTACAAAAGATAGACTAAAAATACTTTTGTCGAAAATTTGTAAACTTTTTTATTTAAAGTTCGAATAATTTCTTATTTTTTATAATTTTCGTAAGGATGATTTATAAAATGAACGTAATGGTAACATGAAGACTGAAATGTACACTTTCTAAGTGATGATGAAAAAATTAAGGTTAAGTATTTTCTCAATATTTCGCTAATAAATAATACAATTCCTGCTAATAAGCAAATTCTTATGATTATTGTTGTTTCGAATTTTCATACTGATTTATTCGAATATGTTGAACGTCGGAAAAACCCCGAAAAAATCAACACTTCAACAGTAATCAAAAAGCGAAAACTGGTATTCCATATGTTAATGATTAACACCGAATATGATTCTAGCAATGTTTACAAAACATTACTTTTCTATTTGGATATATGGTGTCCAGAAAAAATATATTCACATTGGAATATTAAAAAAACCTCCAAATAATATTTTCAAACCATGCATTGTTTTAATCAAACAAGAGAAATCATCATGCCAATAAACAGCGCGAATTATGCAATGTTATATAAGGAATGCAGTAGTAACTATCACAAATTGTGATGGAATTTAGAAAAAATTATTAAATAGAAAAATATTAAATCAAAAAATTGGAAAAATACACTATATAAAGAAATCCATTACTAATAAAAAGAAAACCGCAATGCTTTCAATGCGTTTTTCAATATTTAGAAAATTAGAAAACTACAACGATGGGAATGTACCTGTTTGCAACAATGAAACTAAAGTCTACACTCTTTCTACTTTCGTTTTGCAATTATATATGAAATCATAAGGTGGGTAGAAGGTTAAAAACCGATCCAATGAACCCGCTTTAATAGCAACTTGATTCCTAAAACTCACAGGTGATTTAATACCTGAAACAATAATATTTTGCATCTTAAATGCATGCATAAGGTATTCCTTTATTCAGATGAATCAAAATTTTCAAATATTGCATCACTATTTAAAAGAGACGATCCCGAATATTGCGAAAATTATAGCCCTTTTCAACCACCTCCAAATTCAGCAAAGTACTTGAACGAAATCTTTTTAATCAAATTGATGATCATCTTTACAAATATGATCATTGCTCCAAAACACAATACGATTTTCGTAAAGGTATTTCTAATACAGGAGCTCTCACAGAGGGGCCGGGGACCAGGTCAACTCTAAAATAAAAAGTCATTAAAATTGTACAATAAAATTACAAACGAACATTAATTAGTACTATCAAATGGGGTGAATAGGAACAGTTTTTTTAAGTATTTTTCATAGATTTGATATTTGTATAATGTATATCATTCAATTTCTACACTATCATCTGTCATATAGTTCTTGAGATTTAATTTCAATAAAAATAAAAATATTTAATTTCCAGGAATTTATTTTTGACATTTTAAAAGTATTCCTATTCAGACGGAGTATGCATATGTAACGTAATAAATAAATAAAATTTTCTCATTGTCTACCATTTTTATTCGCCCAACTATCCCATTCAACCCATTTGACGAGACTCAATAGGGTTTGTTTCATTTTTACATTCAAATTCAACACTATGCACAGATTTCACTATCCAAAAAAATTATGTGAAATTTCAAAAACTCAGCACAATTTTTTTTAATTTTAGAATTTATTGATTTTAGCAAGAGTTTTACATTTTTGGATTGGTTGATTTTCTGGAATTTTACCAAAATATTTAACAATATTGATTGCATTTGAGATTAAGCACAATTTATACAATTAAATGAAAACTTTGTAATTGCTTAATCTTATGCCATTGAAAATGTACTAAAAATTGGTCAATTTTGTAGTGATTTATGCGCAACATTTCCTAAAAACACAACATGCTACTATTAAAGCGTAATTTTAAATTTGAAAAAAAATTGTGAGTCTTGAAAAGTTGCACTAATTCTATATTTCCAATTTTAAAGTCAGTAGATGGTAAATTCCGTGCATAGTGATGAAATTTAAAAATTGAAAAGTATGCATTTAGCACTTTATTCTACATTGGGCCCCTCTAAGAATTTTTTGTATTCGCCCCTGTTCTACTAACGATTACTTAATACAAGTAGAGCTCTCAGATTCGAAATATATTTGCTTCGATTCGAGTCACTCCTTTAAAAATTCGAGTTGACTCGGAATTCGAACCTCGGGTCTGGCTTCGCCACCAAAATGTAAGCCCAGCATTAAATAATGAAGCTAAGTTTGGGATTTTACACAATTTGTAATTATACAGGGTGCCCAGTAAAAAAGGTGGAATTAGTAATAATTTTTTTTCAATAAGCAATTCAAATAATGGAATTTCCAAACTAAGAATTGCTAATGGCTACGTTTTGAATTGCTAAGATTAAGATAAAAGTGACAGATTACTGAACTGTAATGACCGTATTACGCGAATTTGTGTTGTCTTTATTTCACCACATACGATAATGTCTCAATTAAATGATTTTCAGGGAAGTGTTATTGTATTATTTAAACAGGAACATCCAACATGGGGTCTTGGCAAATGTACAGAAATTTTGCCAACATTTTTCGGGAA